>PVIH01014160.1:0-55139 GCA_004025045.1 Sigmodon hispidus | reverse complement strand
TCTTCTTTTCCTCCTCCTTTCTGTGTGTGCTAAGGACCA
Organism: Sigmodon hispidus; assembly: GCA_004025045.1. Classification (NCBI taxonomy): domain Eukaryota; kingdom Metazoa; phylum Chordata; class Mammalia; order Rodentia; family Cricetidae; genus Sigmodon; species Sigmodon hispidus. The sequence goes on along the minus strand of PVIH01014160.1, from coordinate 55,100 downwards.
AACATAGTGCTCCATGTATGCTGAGCCACAGCCCTAGACCCTACTTAGCTTTTGTGATCCTTATTCCATTTGTGCTAACAAAATGCCCAGAGTTTAATGAATGTTTGAGCAATGACTGCAAGAAGGAATTCAATTTCTGAACTGGTATTTTGCCTGTTAATTGTAGAAGAAGGGCAAATCAAAGTCACTGTGAAATTATTGTCTAGGATACATAATATTTTGGGAGTTATACTACGTTAAAAAGTGCTCAGCAATAAAATTTGTGTTTTTAAGCCAATTATGCCATATTTGACTGTCAGCATATCATTTATTAAGCAAAACTAACCAGAATAATCTAAGTTCTTGTTACCAGATTGATGTCATAATTCAGTAATTTTTCAAGCTTGCTAGTTTCTCATAGAACTGTATGATTAGTATCTATTCCTTATTTTCTCCTAGATGCACGTGGCCTATGCTGGTCTCAGACTCACTGTGTGGCCAAGGATGACCTTGGACTCCTGATTTTTCTGCCTCCATACCCCAAGTATTTGGATTCTAGGAGAGTTCCAGATGTGCATAAGCAGCTGCCAAGCTCTACTGAAGGTAGAGAAATGTTGTTTGAACCAGATTTTGTTTTCTTATTGAGATAAATATTAGAACTAAAGTCAATTTATTACCAAAGACCATAAGGACCTTCTTATGGCACAACAGCAAAAGAGATGATATAACCTTGCTGGTGGCAAGCAACTAGAATCTCTGGGTGATATGTAACTAGCATGAACTCAAATATTCACTGAATTTATAAGAAAGTAAAGAATATCTTTAGGGACAAAAAAATAAAAAGCAAGCGGGTGAGAGGTGTGGCTCTGTTGGCTGAGTTTGATCGTCACCACCAAATAAACCAATTAAGACCCACCTGTAATCTCAAAAAAAAAAAAAAAAAAAGAAAGAGAAAAAAAAGAACCTAGAAACAACCTAGATGCCCCTCAGCTGAGGAGTGGATTAACAAACTGTGGTACATCTGCACAATGGAGTACTACTCAGCAGTAAGAAAAAATGATATCCTAAAATTTGCAGGCAAATGGATGGATTTGGTTTCACAATCCCAGAAAGATAAGCAAGGGATATATTCACTCATTAGTGGACTCAAAACAAAAACCAAAGCATGTCCAAGCTGCAAACCACAATCACTGAACAGCTTGGGATCTGAAGCACCTTGAACTGGCTCTTTGGAGCCCATTCCCTCCAGAGGAACACCTGACCTATTCTTGATTTTGGGATGAGGTAATTTGCCTGGAGTGGATGCTGAACTAGGCCACTTTAGGACCTTGGGACCTCCTGTTCTTGCTGGGGAGAAGATAAGGAGATGGGAGAAGAGTGACTTGTAGGGGTGGGAGGGGAAGGGCATCTGAACAAGGGGATACATGGATAAAAATGAGACTTTATTAATAATAAAAAAACGAGAAAAAAAAGAAAGATCAAACAAAATCTCTACAGGAACAATGGAGGAAGAAAAACAAATAAGCAAATTTTCTATGAAACAAAGACAACTAGTGAGACAAAAAAAGGAGATTGATCCTGCTAAATTAAGATTTCCAACGTTCCAAAAGTGCATACGTGAATATCCCAAAGCCGAAGGCATAGTTCCAGCGCAACACATTTAGCTTCAAATATCCCAATCCTCATTTTTTTGAAGTGCTAACACAGTAACGATTTCAGTGAGACCAGAAGCATCGCAGGTTCTTTTGTTCAATCAGCCAGTTCTGAAAGTACATGTGGCTGTTGCCCATTGGAGGGAGGGAATTAGCCTGCTGCAGACATGAACAAAAGGAACATGCTGAAGAGAATGACAGTGAGGGTGCTCTGAGTCACAGACGAGATGCAAAAGTTACTAACACAATAGTGTCTACTGCCCTATGGGGAATGTCTTCTAAAGCTCCCCCACCAGTAAATGCTGTAAGTCACAAGAATACCAAAATTATTGTATGATTATATACATATAATTTCTTTTTCCTATATCTACAAGCCTATGATGAAATTTAATCAATAAATTAGGCACAAAAAGATGACTAATATTAATAGACATAGAATAATCATACAAATATATCATCATGAAAGTTGTGTCGATGTGATTTTTCTCTAAATATGTTACTATACTCGTTTTCCTCTCTTTTTTTGAGACATGGTCTCACTATGTAGCCCTGGCTGGTCTGGAACTCACTATATATTCTAGGCCAGCTTTGAATTCACAGAGATCAATCTGCCGCTGTCTCTCAAGTGCTGGCATTAAAGCCTTATACCTCTATACCTGGCTCATGCTCTTTAAAAGGATTGATTTTATTTTAAATTATGTGTATTATGTCTGTTTCTATATGTGAGTCTGTGCCAGAAGTGGGCATTGGATACCCTGGAGCTGGAGTTAGTTCCAGATGGCTGTGAGTCATTCAATGTGGATGTTGAGAGAACTTGGTTCCTCTGGATGAATAGCAAGGGCTTTTAGCCACAGAACCATTTATCCATCCCCATTACCCTTACTCTAGTGAGATGCCTATGTGATGAGATGAAGTGAAGTGAATGGCATGTCCACTTTGCTGTAGTACTAGGTTATTTTGTTCCTTCTTCAAATCATAAGCCCTTGATACAGTGACAGTGTCTTTAATAACCAAGATAGTTGCAAAATGACTAATGGGCTAGTAGTGTATGTGCTGGAAATGTGCTGGAAAGTGGGATTATTCATGGTCCAAGTAGAATGCTTCATTATTTACTTTTGTTTTTTCTTTTTTTATTATGAATAAAGAAGTCACATTTTCTATCCATGTATATCCTTGTTCAAACTCCCTTCCCCCTCCCACCCCCTCCAGTCACTCTCTCTTCTCCCCATCTCCTCCCCAGCATGGGCAGGAGGTCCCAAGGTCCCAAGGTGGCTTAGTTCAGCATCCCCTCCTGGCAGATCGTTTCCTCACTCCAACATCAAGACTGAGTCAGGTGTTCCTCTAGAGGGAGTGGGCTCCAAGGTGCCAGTCCAAGGTGCTTCAGATCCCAAGCTGTTCAGTGGTTGTGGTTTGCAGCTTGGGCATGCTTTGCTTTTTTGTTTAGAGTCTACTAATGAGTGAGTACATCCCCTGCTTATTTTTCTGGGTTTGTGATACCTCGCTCAGGAGGATATTCTCCAAATCCACTTTTGTTTTTCTTAAGGGCTGGCCATACAAATCTGATGATCTGAATTTGGTTCCCCATAATTTATGTAAAAAACTGAGTGTAATCCTAGTACTCTTATGGCAAGATGAGAAGTAGAGACAGGAGAATTACCTGCAAGGTTGTGGGGTCAAACGGTTTGGAGTGAACAGCACTGCAGAAACAAGAGAGAGACTCTGCCTTAAAATAAGGTGGAAGGAGAGAACCTGCTCCTGAAAGTTGTCCTCTGACTTCCACATGTGGACTGTAGTCTGCAGTCACATGTGCATCTTTCTCTCTTTCTCTCTCTCTCATACACATAACAACAACAACAACAACAATAAAGCAAATTAAGGAAGGAGGATTTATTTTGACTCACACTTTGAGCGTATTCAGTGGGGAAGTTATGGCAGCAGGAATTTGAGACAGCTGGTCACATCCAGAAGCAGAGGGCTGTGAATTCTGGAACTCAGCTCACTTTCACTTTTTCATTCAGGTCAGCCCATAGGATGCTTTCACCCATTTCCAGTGGGTCTTCCATTGAACACTTTTTCACAGATACACCAAAAGATGTGTTTCTATATCTTGTCACGTTGACAGTAAAGATGAATTGTCACGGATAGAGTGATATACTATAAGATTCTATTAGGTTCCTCAGCATGATATGTTCTTGAAAGCTCTGAAGTTTTTTACTTTTGTAATCTAGAGCATGGTTGATTGTGTGCAACTGAAGCTTTGAAAAGAAAGACGGCTAACTAGGGACTGTCATAATAAATTTTTTTTTACCCTGTGGCAGATAATAGTTCTTGAAAATAACCATCCAATAACAACTCAAAGAGAGTATGGGAATGCAATGATGGGCCACAGTCTGGAAGACCAGATGGGCTCTGGGCATTTGGGCATTTCCTTATTAGGTGGTAACATTACCAGATGAAGTGGCTTCTTCCAACTGAGAAACAGACTTCCTATGACCGATAGGATCCAGAAAGATGGATGTTGGTGCCTGGAAGTTAGGGTGTTTTTGTTTTTTTGTCTTTGTTTTGCAAAGCCAGTGGGAAGTCTACAGAACAGTAATCAGTGTCAGGGATGGTTTTTCATTTATCAACTTTTTTGGAGATCTTTCCAGTAAACCTGGTTGTGTCTAGAACTCATGATTTCCATAAGAGGATGCCAATTAGAACAGCAAAAAAAAATTGGTAAACAGGATGGTAAAGGGGTTATAGGTCAGGAAACACCACACAGGGTTAATCATAGAGGCCTCAGAGATTTCCTATGGCTTAACCCATAGTTCTCATGGACTTAGTTTGGCTTTTCTGGTACTCTCTCTCTTTCTGACAGTTTGCCATATCTCCTCACTACCAAATCCCTTTGCTTCTACAGAAGATTAAAATTCCATCTCAGGGAGCAAAAAAATGCCCATTAACCAAGATAAATTGTAGCTGTAAGCGTAAGTGTGACTCATTTGGTGTAAGCTTTCCAAGGAGGTGTCCGTGAAAAAGTGTCTGCAAAATTAATTTATGGAAAGGGATAAATTTCTTTCAGCCGATTGTGTTTCCAGAGCTAAGACTTTGGAAAATGAGATCATGATTCTGCATGTGCTCTCTACAAGGCATTTTGCTCCCAACAAGACCTGCAAAATGAAAAAAAAAACCTATTTCTACTTACAGACTGGCAATGAGCAGTAGCAGTTTTTATCTTGTGTCACAAATTGACTGTTTTATATGGTAGAATGGATTCAGATTTGAACTTTCCAAGTCTTATTCTTTAACATGTAATTGGCTGCTCCTTGAGGTTTCTACCAGCTGAGCAATTATTTATGTTGGGAAGACATTACACTTTAACTAAACACCAAGATCCAGGCTACAAGGTGAGACACACAAAAGAATATTTGACTGAGAGCTGCAACTTTAGCTTCTAGGCCTGGCTTGGCCATCAGGTAACAGTGGATGTTTGTGGTCTTTGTGTTTTAGGAAGTGTTGTAAAAGGTTTCTGGCCCAGACTTTTGGGCCTACACCAGAGATTTTACCAGCAGTCCTGCAATCCAGCAGTCCCACAGACCCACAGACCCATAGAAACACACAGATGCTTACATTAATTTTATGCTGATTGGCCTAGGGCCCAGCATATAACTTGCTAACTCCTTCATCTTAACTTAACCCATGATTCTTGTTCAGCCATGCAGCTCAGTAGGCACCTTTTCTCAGCAGCATTTCAACTTTTTTCCTCTGCATCTCCTGGCATCTCTACGGTGTCTCTGCTCTGCTCTGAAATGATCCTAGAGTTTTCTTAGTCTGGTAACCCTGCCCACACTTCCTGTCTGCCTCTGGCCAATCAGCTTTTTATTAAACTAGTAGGAGGGACAAATATTTACAATGTACCATAATCCTACTACAAGGAAGAATGAATGTGATGTTGTATATATAGCACATTTACTTTTCTAACCTATTTGAGATCTACTAACTTACTTAGCACACTATTCCCAACTTTAAATTCTGCAAGATATTTTATGGAGCTAATCACTATGGGGCTAAAGATGTGCCTCAGCAATTAAGAACACTTGGTACTCTTCAAAAGGACCCAAGTTCTGTTCCTAGCATCTACATGAAGGCTTACAACAGTCTGTACCTCTAATTATAAGGGACCTAAGGCCCTCTTCCAGCCACCACAGTTATCACCTGCACTCATGTGCACACAGTCATATATAGTCTCACACATAAACATATAAAATCACTATATACATGCTCTTCAATGTTGCTAGTGGCAACTAATACTACTCAAACATCTGACTCAGCTTTTTCAAGTGACAGTTTTAGTTTAGTGTGTTAAGAGAAACCAAAATAGTGGTAGGGAATTATATATCAATGTATATCATTTGAATGTCTATTTCTTGGAACACTATGAGTCTCAAATGCCATTGCTTCAAAATGTCCTCATTTCCTTTCTGTTGCTACTATAGACATCATGATCAAAGGGAGACTGAGAAAGGAAAGGGTTTATTTCAGCTTACACTTCCAGGGCACAGTCAGTTCATCACTGAGGGAAATCAAGACATTGATAGTTGGATGTTGGAGTTGAATTGAATGTTGGAGTAAGGAACCTTGCTTACAGGTTTGCTTTCAAGCTCATGCTCAGCTAGCTAGCTTTCTTATATAACCTAGGCCTACAAGTCAAGGGATGATGCTACACACAATGGGCTGTTTAGAGTAAAAGGGGCAACCAAAGAATTCCATTCTGTCCCTGAAACCAGAGTCAGTGAAAAAAAACACACCATGGCTCTAAAGCCAAAACCAGTGGGAAAAAAAACCCCACTTCGGTCCTGAAACCAGAGCCAAAGAAACACACCCTGACCCTGAAACAAGAGCCATAAAAACACACGTTGGCCCTAGAAAAAAAAGCCAGTGAAAGAAACACACCCTGGCCCTGAAACTAGAGCAAAATCTGCTCCTGACCAACTGAACACAAAACCAACTAATTCCTGAGCAGAAAAACCAACCAATCCCTAAGCATGAAATCTAGCCTATCTGTACTTGTCCAAGTTTAAGGGGATCAACTTCTGACTAATTCCCTCCCTGAAAATCTTCTCCCTGGAAAACTCTGCCCCAAAAAACCCTGTATAAGCTCCTCTGCCTAGTGAGTTGGCAGCTATTCTCTTCACCCTGGCAGAGGCAGCCACTCTCTTGGATTCCTTCTTCCCAAATACATCTCTTGAAGAAGTTTTAGGTGAAGACTTTCTTTCACTGTCACCATCAGCAAAATCTCTTCTGGGAAGCTCCTTTAGGCGATCAGAACAGAAGAAGCAACTGACACTGCTGCTGGGAAACTCCCTTAGGGGAGCTGAGTGGAAGTAACAACTTTTTGCCAGAGCTGGAGCAGATTACTACATTTCTGCAAGGGTTTCCTCTTAGTAGAGTGAAGCTGAAGAAGGTAACACCTCATGGCGGAGCTGAGAAGAAATGAATGCTTCTGGAAACTCCTTTGGGAAAGGAGAAGAGCTCAGCTGTAGCAGCTCTCTCTAGAAGACAGGATTTCCACAATCTATGTGGAGAGTGTCCACCACTGGACCACAACTTAAGGTATAAACTGATTTCCTGGCAGGTCAGGATACCTTTTTCATCACAACCGCAAGTATCCAAGATGCCTTCCATTTACAGCTGTAGATATAGTCTGACTTCCCAACAAGTCAAGTGATCATTCCCCTCAGAGTTGTAACACCAGTTGGTATAGCCTGATTTCCTGACAAGTCAGGATATCTTTCCCTGAAGAACTGTAACACCTGAAGGCTGGGTCCTCCTTCATCAGTTATCATTCAAGGCGACATGACCACAAGTCAAGTCAATTTGGGCAATTTCTCAATTGAGTTTCCTTTCCTCCACGACTCTTGGTTGTGTCAAGTTGACATTAAAAAGTAACTAGTGCTGGGGCTGGAAAGATGGTTCAGTGATTAAAATCATTTCTGCTTTCAGACTTTGGATGTAGCCACCTCATGGTCCTGCTGCCATGTCTTCTTTGCTGCCATGGACTGTGCCACTAACTGTGGACCCACATAAACTTTTCCTTCCTCCATTTATTTTTTTCTTGTTTGAGACAGGGTCTCACTATGTAGCTTTGTCTGTCCTAGAACTCATTCTGTAGACAAGCTGCCCTGGACTCACAGTGATCCTCCTGCCTCTGCCCTCCAAGTGCTGGGGTTACACACAACTGTGTGTCAAGTTGTCCTTCCTTTAGTTGCCTTTGTCAGGTATTTTGTTTGCAGCAATAAGAAAAGCAATCAATACAGCCCACTATTGAGTCAGCCAGATTAGTCTCCTAAAATTAAACGGATGAAGCTAAATAGGAATCTATAACTCAAATAGCAACAGAAAAAAATCTCGCCTGTTTGGAGACACTGTGATAATGCACTCAAACACAGTATCCTTCTTCAGAACTGGGGGAATACCATCAGCACATATAAATGGGCAGAAGGGATTTGCTGTCTCTCTGGGGACAGAGAGAGAAGTTCTCATGCAATGCAGCCAGGGAACGTTATGAAATTCATCAGCAAACAGCTAGTCTTTTATTTAAATGGAGGACTGAAGTCTTTGACAGCAGCTTCTATTAGAGCTGAAAAAGTGGTTGCATCTTTTCCTCATCTTCAAGAATGGCAGTTGGTCTTTACTAGATATTTATGATGTGTCAGACCCAGGAAGAATTATTGGCAATTGTGTATCATCAATACCCACATTTTAAAGGTTCATCTTTTTATTATTTATTCATGTGCCTATGTTTGTGCACATACATTTGGATACCTGTGGAAGGCAGAAAAGGGTATTGGATCTTCGAGAACTGAAGTTACAAGCAGTTGTGAGGTGGCTAACATGAATATGGAAACTGAACTCAGGTCCTTGGACAGAACAGCAAAGGCTCTTAACTTTTGTGACATCTCTCTAGTCCCAATTCCCTCATTTTAGAAGCTAGAAAAGTGAGGCTCAAAGGTGTTCAAGAACTTACCCCAGGATTAATCTAGACCAGTGCTTCTCAACCTCTTGGGCAAACCTCTGTCTCCAAAAATATTTATATTGTGATTCATAACAGTAGCAAAATGATAGTTATAAAGAAGCAACTAAAAATAATTTTATGGTTGGGGATTGACACAACATGAGGAACTGTATTAAAGGGTCACAGCATTAGGAAGGTTGAGAACGACTGGTCTAGAAATTCCCTCACCAAGACTTCCTTCCCAGGTGAGTCTAGATTGTCAAGACTGAAAGTCCTCTTTATAAACATGGACGTGGGGAAGGGAGTTGTGTCAAGGAGGGGTCAGGAGTGACAGGGTTTGGAGGAAGATAACAGTGCAGTGGTGAAAGTGAACAGAATGTGTCACACATATGTATGAAATTGCCAAAGAATAAATTTAGTCCATTTAAAACAAAACCAAACCCAAATAACAAAGTTGCACCAGGGTTGCATATCAGTGTAGGAAGCCATGCCAGGGAGCCTGACTCTCAAGCTATTTTCTTAACTTCCATGTGGCCTTGCTCTCAGGGGCTTCTGAATCAGCCTTTAGTGAACCCTTGCTTAAATGAACTCTTCAGGATGGCTTTGAGGCTTAGAAATGGTTTGCTTCAGTCTGGAAGACAGGATAGAGGATTCTGAAGCCTTGCCAGTCAGAATGAGATTCTAGGATGCTTTGTCCACTTTCCACATCAGTAATCTCTTTTAATGGTCTTGACCCTTTCAGAATCAATTTTCATTTTCAAGCTTATGCTCGATTAGCCATCCAGCCTTTCTCCATACTCACCCCCTTTGTTTCCAGAGCATCTATCTGCCCACCACTTCATTGGCTCAACTTCTTTTTCCTGCCCTGGGGGCTTTAAGTCCTTTCCTGTCCATAGGAAGACTCCATACTCGATTGCTTCCACATCTTCTCTCTGTCCTAACATGCTATTATTTTCAAAACCCTATTCTTGTCTTCCTCTCCTGTTGGCCCTACTCAGCAGGACAATGTAATTCTTGCTCTGTTCATCTTTCCACCTGGGTTGTTGCAGACTCCTGAACGACAATGTCCAATTTCAGAGATTTATAGCAAAAGGCAAATTGAGAATTCTTGAACTACTGTAATTAGTTTGCACTTTTGTTCCTTTTGACATGGTACCTCACTGTGTAGCCCATGTTTGCTATCTTTGAGCTTGGAATCCTCTGTCTCTGTCTCCTAGGTCCTGGAGTTACAGGCACCACAACAAACTGTTAAGAATTAATGAATGCAAAGCTGAAGAGATGGCTTGCTGGTTAAGACTTCTGGCTGCTCTTATAGAGAATCTAGGTTCAGTTCCCACCTCCCACATGGCTCATGCCACTGCCTGTAACTCCAGATCCAGGGGTTCAATGCCCTTTACTTACCTCCGCAGGCACAAGGCATGCATGTGGTAGTCACATACATATATTTGCTCAAACACCGTTACACATAAAATAAAAATGAATCCTAAAAAGACTATTGTTATAAAATTGAGTACATTCAGTATGCCTATATATTTATGTGCAAAAATGATACAAGTAAAGGAACCTAAAATCTTTACCTCATGCCTCAAACCCACTGTCTACAGTGTCACTTGGAAGGTGATCTTGTTTTTGTACCATACAGAGAGAAATGAACTCTGAAGTTTGAACTGTGATAACTTCCTGACTTTATGACCTCAAACTTCCCTGAGTTAATCCAGACTTGCCTTTTCTTTTCTGTCTTCATAGGATAGCCTTTTCTTTCAGTTGAAAAACATTTTAAATTTAATTATTTATTTATTGTGTGGTGTGCGCGAGCTCACGTGCAAACACTGTGGTGCCTGTGTGGATGTCAGGGGCCAATTTATGGGAGCTGGTTCTCTTTCCTTTTTGTGAGTCTCAAGACCCGAACTCCCGTTGTTAGGCTTGAGGATATGCACTTTTCCCCACTTACTCATTCTCACTTTCTCCAAGCCAATCCTTTTCTATGTGCTTTTAAGCCTTTTCTTTCCATCTCCAGTAGAATAAAGATATTTGTCGATATTTTCTTATGTGTTCAATTTGGCTCTTTCCCTGTGGTCTTTTAAGATACTAAAGTTGCTGTTATCTCAAAAAAAAAATAGAAAAAAGAAAAGAAAAGTGTAACAAGTCTTGGCAGACCTCTAAATCACTGTTAGCTATCACATTTCCCAAAGAAGAGCCTAAACTTGCTGTATCATTTTCTTTCCTCTTAAGGACTCTTAAGCTCATTTCAATCTTATTTCCTCTTCCTCTCTTTCTAAAATGGCTTCCATCAAAGTCACCAATGGCTTTATCAGCTTTCATGCAAATGTACTCTTTTAAGGATTGAAAAAAACACATTTTCCTCGGGGTTGGGGATTTAGCTCAGTGGAAGAGTGTTTGCCTAGCAAGGCCCTGGGTTTGGTCCTCAGCTCCACAAAAAAAAAAAAAAAAAAAAAAAAGGTAAATGTACTTTTCAGCCCAACCTTCTTATACCTTGACTATGGACTTCTGGACCCTTATGTAGGCTTGTCTGGTCTTTAAACTCATACCTTTATACTTGATGATTTTGCTTCCATTTCCATGGTCCTAAGCCAGAGTTTCTCTTAATAGCAACAAGGGCTTGGATATATATTCCTAGATGGAAGGGTGAAGTCATGCTAAGTTACTGTCTAAAGTATAACATATGGGCTAGAACCAGATCATGCTAGATTCCTGGTATTTATTATTATTATTTATTTTTAAATTTTTGTCTTCTTTCTATTTAGCCTCTTATTGAATGTCTATATCCCAGAAGGCAGGGAGTGGAGTGACCAGGCCCCAACCTGCAGAGGCACACTACACTGGGGGCGTGTCTACATAATCACCCTTTAAAGAGACAGATGCATGTGGCAGATGCGCTCTCTCCCCTATCCCTCTTCCCTCCCTTTCTTTCTCTCTTCCCCTCCTCCACCCCCAAATAAACCCAACATGGCTCATTGGCAGTGTGTCTGCATGTTCTTCCACGTGCAAAATACTAACAGGGGGTACTTGAACTCTTTGGTTACTTGGACTTCTCGGCTCTAAACCCTCTAGACTAATGACTGATGATAGGCTGGCTTTTGGAATGCTTTACAACCCCAGGGGAAGAGAAAGGAAGAAGATGATCACCAGTGATTAAGACTGGATTGCTTTCTAGCTTAAAGGAATTTGGGCTCAGAATCCATATTATTTGGAATTACAAGGCAACAAAGAAATATGGCCTTGCTTGCTCAGATTCACATATGTTTCTTATTAAAAATGTCAAATCAACAGTAGTTTTTTGTGAGAGATAATTACCTAGCTCCTGGAATCTGGTGCAGGGTGTCGGGGGACATCCAGATTTTAGAGAAGAAATTTGGTGCAGAAGAATTCCGGTGTAGGCGTGTCCTCTGCTGACTGCAGAGCCAGAAGACAAAGGCTTGAAGAAGGACAACTGAGAAACTTGAGATTTTTGCACTGGTCAGAGACTAAAGAAGAAACATACTTGTCTTTAACTCCAGCATATAGGAGGGCAAGGAGAAAGATTGATGTGAGTCTGACGACAGTCCAGGCTACATTGTATCAGACCAACTTGCCATGCAGAGTAAGATCCTGTCTCAAACAAAGCAAAAAGTAAACAAATAAAACAAAACAAGAATAAAATGAAAGACTCAGAAGCACTGACATAAATTTCTTTTGAGAATGTTTCTACCCAAATGCATCAACTACAGAACAAAATGTAAAACTTCAGTTGTAAAGTTCATTCTTGTAGCTTTGGCACCATGACCTACCCCCAGGCTTTTTAATTATTTATTTGAAATCTTCTGCATTAACTGTAAATCTTGGATGTGTTTTCAAATAATGGACTTAAAGAATCATAGATTGTTATTTTACTTAAGTAGGTAAATTGGCTGTCTAGATGTATTTCATATACAAATACATATCTTATGCAAATGAGTCAAAATTTTATAGAAAGATATTTGTGACATAAGGTATCAAAGAAAGGTTATAAGTATTTATTCTCTGAGTTCTTGTTTCAGTTTATTTTATTTTTAATAATCCAAATGTGTATGTGTGTAGCGGGTGGTAGATGCACTGAGTGCAGTACCCAAGAGGCCAGAAGAGGGCATCAGATACCCTAGAGCAAAGGTCACAGGAGGTTGTGAGTCACTTAATGTGGTACTGGAAACTAAATTTGGGTCCTCTCCAAGAGCAGTGTGCACTTTTATGTTGAGACATCTCTCCAATCCCATGTCAGTTTCTTGCTGCTATATCATTCATTCATACCAGTTTTCTCAACCTATGGGTTGTGACCCCTTTGGCAAATATTTACATTATGATTCACAACAATATCAAAATTAGAGTTATGAAGTAGCAACAAAAATAATTTTATGCTTGGTGGTCTCCACACCTGTATTAAAGGGTCACAGCATTGGGAAGATTGCGAACTCCTGGCTCATACCATTTGTCAGCAGTTGAACTAACTGTCTCTAAGCATTCCTTTTCTTACTTTCATTACTTTCTGTATCACATCTAGAAAACTTCAAAGTGAACACCCTAATTATCCCCAGGAAACTCTAAACTTCTAAACTTTTTTTTTTCACTAGACTTTCTAATTATGCTGTTAATTAACCGTCTCTTACCTTCATGCAATCTAAAGATTCTAAGTTTAGAAAATACTTTATTTTATAAGGAGGGCCCTAAGAAAGATGCATGGATTTCCTTGAGAAGGGGAAATAGAAGCGATCTCCTGGGTAAATTGGGGGTGGAGGGACAGGAACTTGAGGGAGTGGGATGAGTGGGCTGGGGACTGGAGGTGGGTTGAGGGCAGGACATGGAAGGAGGAAGTAATGAAAAAGATGTCTTGATGGGGGGCACTTTGGGGTTAGGGCGAAACCAGGTGCCAGGGAAACCCTCAGGAATCCACAAAGATAACCAGCCATGATTCCTAGCAATAGTGGAGAGAGTGCCTAAGCTAGCCATCCGGTGTAGTCAGATTGGTGACTACCCTAATTTTCATTAGAGCTACTCCTCTATCCAGTGACTGATGGAAGCAGATGCAGAGATTGACAGCCAAGCACTGGGCTGAGCTCCTGGAGTCTTGCTGAAGACAGGGAGGAAGAATTGTATAAACCGGGGATGGGGGCATGACAAGAAACCCACAGGGGCATCTGACCTGAGCTCATGGAAGTTCATGGACTCTGGACCAACAGTTGGGGAGCCTCCATGGATTGACCCAGGCCCTCTGCATGTGAGTGACAGTTGTGTAGCTTGATCTCTTTGTAAGGCTCCTAGCAGTGGGATTAGAACCTGTCCCTAGTGGTTAACTGGCTTTTGGGAGCCTGTTCTCCATTCTAGATTACCTTGCCCAGCCTTGACACAGGAGAGGAGCTTGGTCCTGCCTCAACTTGATGTGCCACGCTTTGTTAAAGCTCGTGGGAGGCCTGCTCCTTTCTGAATGGAGGGGAGGAGTGGAAAGGGTGGGGGGAGATGAGAAGGGGTGGGGGGAGAAGGGAAAGGGAGTATAGGACTTGAAGGGGAGAAGGGAAGCGAAGCTGTGATTGGTATGTAAAATAAATACAAAAAAGTTATTTAAATGAAATATAAAAATATTTTAAGTATTATCTTGTTAAATTTTTATTTATTTACATATATATATATATATGGGTGTTTTGCCTGCATATATGCCTTGCACAATGTGTATACAATGCTGGAGGAAGCCAGAAGAGGGTGTTGGATTCCTGGAACTGCAATTATACATGGTTGTGAGCTGCATTGTGGGTACCAAGAGCTCAGCCTTGACCTTTTGGAAGCGCAACCAGTGTTCTTAACCATTAAACATCATTTCAGGACCTCTAGAAAATACTTCAATGCTTTGTTACTCCAAGCATCTTGCCCCATCTCTGTTAAAGACTGAATCTCCCTATTTCATAAAATCTCTCTCTCTCTCTCTCTCTCTCTCTCTCTCTCTCTCTCTCTCTCTCTCTCTCTCTCTCTTTCTCTCTCTCTCTGTTTATGTGTAAGTGTGGAGATCATAGGACAACCTTGGGTTTCAGGCTTTAGCCTCTGTATTATTTGAGATAGGGTCTCTTTGTTATTCCATGATGTGCATGCAAAGCTAGCTGACCTGCAGACTTCTATTGCTGTGATACAACAGCATGACTAAGGCAAATTATTTTTTTAAAAAAAACATTTAATTTGCAGTTCATGATTCCAGAAGGTAACAGAGTTCATGACCATCATGGTGAGGAGCATGGCAGCAGGCAGGCAAACATGGTGCTGGAGTAGTAGTTGAGAGTTTACATCTCATCAATGAGAGAGAGAGAGAGAGAGAGAACAGGAATGACTTGGCCTTTTGAAACCACAAAGCCCATCCCTTGTGACACACTTTCTTGAACACAACCACACCTCCTAATCTTCCTCAAACAGTTCTACCAACTGGAGCCTAAGCATTCAAACATATGAGCCAATGGGGCCATTCTCATTCAAACCACCACAAACTGTGTAGAAGATTAAAATCAATCAATCTCATACCTAAACTTGCTTAGAAGGAAGATTAACTTCTTAGCTCACTCACCTGGACTTTAGCACCATATGAGCCTTTCTACAAGGTTTTACCCAAAGGAGACTCAGTAATCTCATAAAGAGCAACCAGTGAGAACCTTTTAGATAGAAGACAAAGACTAGCTTGATTGTGTAAATGACATGTCTGATGTATCAGCAGAGAATCACTTCAGCACTCAGGTCAGCAAGAGGGAAATTATTCTCGTCTTTTGGAGAATGGAAGAATTTGTGAACAAATTTCTTAAACCATTACCATCTATTCTCTGGCACAAATAACTTATTTTTCTTTAATATGAAAAATGCACATCAAAGATTTTGTGAAGGTATTTGTATTCGGACATATGCATGTCAGAGTATGCTTGTGGAAGCAAGAAGACAACTTGTTTGAGGTAATTTTCTCTTTCTGGCATGTGGGTCCCAGGGACTGAACTCACTTGGCAGAAAATGCATTTCGTCTGCTGAGTTTCACCAGCCCAGAAAGTAGGCTCTTCAGAAATATTAACTTTGTTTTACTTGTAGGGGGAAATATTCCTAGATATCCTACTATTTATTTGGTCCTAATTACACATCCCTCATATCTTGCTTATGACTCTTATATACAGTCAAACCAAAGTCAATTTATATGTGCCTCTGGGACCCTAGTGGGATGTTTCAATACATATATACATTGTGTAAAGTTTGAATCAAGGTAAACATGTATCTCTCTCTAGACATTCATCATTTTGCTTTGGCAAAAGCATTCAAAACCCTTTCTTACTGCTTTTTTCAAAATCTAGCACATTATTGCTATCTGAAGCTGCTATACCATGCAATTGAAGGCAGAGTGTAGTTCTCTTAAATGTGGCCTAGTGTTCAATGAGCAACCTCTTTCCTTCCTTCCTGTTCCCAGCTCTCCTCAGCCTTTAGTAAGTCTGATTCTACTTTCAGTAAGATTAGCTCTTAGAAGTGTTATGACACTTGCCTATTGTGTCTGTGTGTGCACTCCTGTGTCACAGAGCACGTGTGGAGGTTAGAGGACGTGGCAGTCAGGCCTCTCCGTCCACCACCAGGGGTGAAGGATGGAATTTGACGTTGTCAGCCTAGGTGACTGCTTGAGCTCTCTTGCTGCCCAGAAACTAACTTTTTATATTTAGAATGTGAATGGTAGCATGTTTGACTTAGCTTCGTGTGTCTGGTTTCTTTCCCTTAATATCATGCTCTTCTATCGGTTCTAGTTATATTATTGTAAGTGGCAGTGTATCTCCTTTTTTTTTTTTTAAATTCAGATACATTTTACTATGATCATAATACTTCATACATAAATTTGAACTTATGTTTATTTGGGTTCCCTTATGCCATAACATAATAAAAATCAAAGCAATAAAGCAAACAATCACCATTCAGTAAACACACTTGATTTATTTTGTACAAAAGGGTACATTTATGACTAAACACAAAAGGTTCAGCATGAATAGGTACACCATTATATTTTTATGAAGAAATATACATCTCTGTCACTATATAAGAAAACACACACTATCTTTTTCTCTCTGCACACGTACAAACACACACCACATACACACACACACACACACACACACACACACACACACACACGAAAGGATATATATTATATTCAGTAAGCTTGTGTCCAAAAGGTAATTTCTGGGGCTAATAAGGTTGCTCAGTGGTTAGAGATGCCTGCTGCCAAGCCTGAGTTCCATCCCTAGGGCCTGAGTGGTGGAAGAAGAGAATTGAGTCCTCCAGTTGCTCTCTAACCTTCATGTGTGTGCTGTGGCACATGCATGCCTACACGCTTATGAATAAACATGTGTATACAATAAACAAAGTTTAAAATATAATAAAAATGTAATTTCAGATCAAAAGACTTCCTATTTGTACCTTCTGGTATTCAAACTCCACCTTTGAAAAACAAGAGATGTCTGCTTTCCTGGGCAACTCCCTATTATTGTAGTGTTTCTACACCCCTTGTTAGAGATAGTAAATAAAAAAACCCTTGCAGTTGTAGCTGTAAAAGCCCTTTTGATAAGTAGCAAATATTGCAGTTTTAGTTTTCTTTCATTTTTTTAAAGATCCATTCAACTTGTTTTCCTGGTGAAATGATTGGGGAGAAAAATTAAATTTAGTACTTTAAAATATTCTGTAGACTTTTGCAAAAGGAAAAGAAAAAAATAATTTATTTTTTAAAAAGCAAGAAAAAAGTCCCAAATCTCACTCAGCCTCAGAGTGTATGGTTATCATTTGACATTAACTCAGAGGGAGATTCAGAAGCCTTCAAAGACAAGGTGCAGATGTCTATGTTGAAGTAGCCAGTGGCATCCTGAATATCTGTATCTATTCAGGTCTCTGGTGATACAGGATGATCACAGGGTGCAAGTCTAAGACCCAAGACATAATCAGTGATATGTGATAAGATTTTTTTAAAAAAATATTTATTTATTTTATTTTATGTGAATTGGTGTTTTGCCCGCATGTATAACTGTGTAAGGGTGTCAGATCTTGGAAATACAGACAATTGTTAGCTGCCATGTGGATGCTGGGAATCGAACTCAGGTCCTCCGGAAGAACAGTCAGTGCTCTTAACTGCTGAGCCATCTCTCCAGCCCAGTGGTAAGATTTTCATCTTGGTCACTTTCTTGTTCTGAGGTATGCTGGGTACCAGCTCCTCAAGCATGGTATAGCAGTTCTTCTTGTATAGCAAATTCATTGGATCACCTACTGTAGTTTTCCTCCAGGAAATGTTCAGGCTTGATCTGACAAGCTGTTTTTCCCAACAGATACCACCCAACTGATTGCTTTCATGCTGATCACTGTGGAAGAAGAAAGAGACCTCCCCTGGAGTTTGGGTCACCATTGATGTCTGTCTAGCTAACTTAGCTCAGCACTGGGGAAATTTTCCCTTCTCTTTACATCCTCACCAGCTCTTTTTGGAGGGTGCAGCACTCTATCTGGGAGAGGTGGTACCTCATTATGGTTTTGGTTTGCATTCCCCTGATGATAAGTGATGTGGAGTGTATTTTCATATGGTAGTATGTCTTCTTTGGAAAAAATCTCTATTTAGGTTTAGTTCTTAGTTTTTGATTGGGTTATTTGCTTTTCTCTAACTATTGAGTTTTTTTTTTTTTTTACTTTTCTTTTTGTGTGAATGGGTGTCTGTGTTTGTGGCTACACTGGAGCTGGAGTTGCAGGTGGTTGTGGACTGCCTGACATGCTTGCTGGGACCCCAGCTCTAGTCCTCTGAAAGGGCAGCAAGTGTTCTTAACTGCTGAGCCATCTCTCCAGCCTCAACTATTGAGTTTCCTTGTTTTGTTTGTTAATTTACTTTTTGAGTTATTGGGATAGCCTTATGAACTTCTTGTATTTCTGCTTATGGTATATACATATTTTCTCCCATTCCACAGGGCATCTTTTCATTTTGTTGATTTTACTGAGGATTCACCATCCCTTTTTGAAACTTTCAGAGTTATTTATTTGATTTTATATGTATGAGTGTTTGACCAGCATGTGTGTGTATGCAGCACATGTGTGTAATGTCTGTATAGGTCAGAAGAAATTGGATCCTCTGGAACCTTAGTTATGGTTGGCTGTGAACCACCATGTGGGTTCTGGGAACTGAACCTGGCTCCTATGCAAGAGCAACAAGTGCTATTAATCACTGTAGCCTGGTTTATTGTGTCTTAGCTATACCCTCTGTGGATGCTATTTTCCCAGGCTGGAAGAAATTCCCTTTTCTTTTTTGAAAATTATTCACAAAGGCCTTAGTCTTACTATCATTCACTTCCTCCCTCATAAAGCATAACAGCTCAGCTTTCCTTGACACACGGTTGTAAATTCCTAGAGCATAGGAACCATATCTTGTTCATCTCTATAGCCTCCCAAACAGGAAGCATATTTTGTTGTGTCTGATAGGTGTTTAACAACTGTCAGATTAAATGATATGAGCATGGCACTACTCCATTTGACATGTAGCACTTTGGGCTACTTAGCCCCATGTGGTAAAGCAACATGATGAGAGTATTCTATCTGTTGCATAAAATCTGTCTTTCAAAGACACAATGCTAACAGAATTGGTGGTGCGATTTTTACATTCTATCAATGCCTTCAAAGTCTCAGCCTTCTGCTGCAGTGTTGGAGGGCCAAAAGAATTTATTTGCTAACAGACTAGTAGACCACATGTAGCTCTCGGAGGAGGAAGGAGTGATAGAGCTGTGTAACTATGCTGTCTTTAGCTGTGCTGGAATGGGACATGTCTTATTGCATTTTGTACATCTATTGTTCTTTTCTCATTCTTCATTCTCTCCTTTCTTCTATTTCTGTTTTAATCAGCCCAGAGTCAGATATTGGGGGAAAACCTGAAAGATCAGAGAGACAGAGATTCTGCTCACCAAGCCACAGCCAATTCTCACCAAGTCCAGCCAACTTCTTAGGCCGAACAGGGTAGGTCCTATCTCCATGATTCCTCAGACTGAGCTGGCACACAGGCAGAAGGGAAAGAGTTCTGCCTTCTCATCTTTCTTTTCCCACCCAGCTATTTTAATTCCTGGATCCACATTCCTAAAGCTAGGATTAAAGATATATGCCACCACCACCTGGCTCTGTTTGACCTTGAACTCACAGAGATGAGATTAAAGGCATGGGTCACTAATCCCTGGCCTTCACTGCTTGAGTATGTGGGTGGCTCTGTCCTCTGATATTCCAGACTATTTTTAGTAAATATATCATTACAAGTTACCTTATGTTATCCTGAAAATAAAGAAAGTGAAGGAGCCAGGGCCTCAATCTCCTTTTCAAAGGGATATTTCAGTGTCATCTGAAGACTTCCAAATAAGCTTCATCTTCTAAAGGCTGTACCACTTCTTAAACATGCCGACACCTCCCTATATGACTACAACAGTAGGGCCATATCATATTCTTTCTGTCTTTCCAGTTTTCTATTCTTCCCTCCATCCTTTGCCCCATCCCCTTTCTTCCTCATCACTTCCTCATCTAACCCAACACTTAATGAGGTTGCTGTATCAAATAACTGTTCTTTAAATGAATAAAATGAAATTTCTGTTTTAAAGTTAACTGCTTTTTTGAAGTATAAATTACACACAAAATCAATCCATTTTAAGTATGCAATTCAATAGTTTTCAGGAAATATATAGAACTGTGGAAACTAATATCATTCAATTTTAGAACATTTTCATGACCTACAGAAGACTTGCACTGACTGAATTTTAAAAGATTTATTTTTATACTACATATATGCTGTTTATGTGTGTGTCTGTATGTGTGTGTGTGTGTGTGTGTGTGTGTGTGTGTGTGTGTGTGCATGCTTTTGAAGATCAGAAGACAATGTTGGATCTCCTGGAACTAGAATTACAGGCATCTGTGAGCCAGCTAAAGTGGTGGCTAAGAACTCAAACTGGGTAGGTATTCTGTGAGAGCAGTCATCATTCTTAATCACTGAGCCATTTCTTCAGCCCCTTGCATTTAAAATATTTATTCCATTTATTGTTCTTATTGTGTAGAAGGGTTGGGTATGCATGCTATAATGCATGCCATTGAAGTCAGAGGGCAACTCCTTTTGTCTGGTCTCTCCTTCCACCTCTACATGAGTTCTAAGGATTCAACTTAAGTTGCCAGGCTTGTGTGGGCAAAAGCCTTTACCTGAGGAGTCATTTCATTGAGCCCTGATTGAATTTAAATAGATGTATATTGTGGTGGTTTGAAAGAAAATGAGTCCAATAGACTCGGAGACAGTGGCACTGTCAGGAGGTGTGGCCTTGTTGGAGGAAGTGTGTCATGGGGCAGGCTGTGAGGTTTCAAGCCAGGTCCAGTGTCTCTTTCTTGCTATTACTTGATGATCTGGATGTAGAGCTCTCAGCTTTCTCCAGCACCATGTCCACTTGTACTCTGCCATGCTTCCTGCCGTGACAATGATGGACTGAATCTCTGAACTGTAAGCCAGCCCCAATTAGATATTTTCCTTTATAAGAGTTGCCATGCCATGGTCATGGTGTCTCTTCACAGCAAAAGAAACCCTAACTCAAACAGAATCTGTATATTATGTGTATGCATGTATGTGTATGTTTATGTGTATGTATATATACTTAGAAATGAAGATAAAGCTCAGTGGATAAAGTGCTTGCTGCTCTTGCAGAGGCTCACAACTGCCTATAACTTCAGTTCCAAGAGAGCTGACATCTTCTGTATTCTGTGGGCACTTGAGCTCCTATTTCTACATACCCACCCCCAAAGACACACATGCATTCACATAAATTTTTAAAATTTAGAAAAGACATTATAAAACACCTTTTAAATTTGTTATAAAATAATAGTGATTTTTAGATAGTTTAGAGAACATATAAAAACAGAAAAAAGAAAAAAATTAAAATCTTTGTTCTGTGATGTACAGATCAGTACTGTCACCCTATTTGCTCCTGTCTTAAAGGAAGCTGCTGTCCAGGGAATGCTGAGAAGTTGATGTAATCTACAGACACAGCAAGTGCGTATCAATAGCCTCAAACAGTAGGGTTTTCACAATGCTGATTTTAAAGAATTGGGCTGGATTTGGGGCCTTTGAATTTGTGCTTTAAATAAATATTTAGTTTGAGTCTTCTGCACTTCATGTAGTCAGGGCTAAGTGATTAAGTCAACGGACTACATATATATCTGTTTTCCTGGGTAAGAAATCAATTAAGGCAGAAATAGGCCATTATGTACTGGGATTAAGATGTGGTTATACTGGAATGGAAGTATGAGTGTGAAGTGCACAAGGGTGGGCGTGTTAAGGATGGAAAGGTGTTTATTGACAGCTGCTGAGAGGCTCCTTGGAACTTTAACTACAAAAGTTGTGTGTTAGGATACAGGGATGAGACATGAGCAGAAGAAAAGGAGAATTCTGCCACATACGCACACACAAAACAAACAACAAAAAACTCAGACAAGTTGGACTTTAGGGGCTTATCTTGGGGCTCCTCAATATTGTTTTGAAATGGTAATCAGGGGAAAAATTGACTAAAAATGTTAACTGTTGGTGATGGTGCAGAAAAAAATTGTGCGACGAATTCTAAATAGCTTAGTAAAGAACCTTGCCTAGAATAAATGCCAAGTGTCAGATCCTGGGAACGAGAGCACTGAGAACAGATTTAAGAAGGAGCTAGAGAGAGCTTCTTCAGAGTAGGACATTTTTAAAAAACTCCACAGTGGGCTAGATGGCTCAGCCATTAAAGGCCAGGCTCACAACCAAAAATACTATCACCACAGATAATAACCAATGTGGTTCAGAAAAGACTTTAGTCTCACCACACAAAACAAGGTTCTTCTTAAATGTTTCTGGGGATGGGGAAGTTCCCATATCATGTAGTTAATAAATAGTTCACAGTACTAGCAGCAGTTGGGGACAGAGTCAGGAAACAAAGCAGACAATGCCATTGGAGCCTGGGACGTGATAGCTCTGTTCTTGCCTACCCTGAGCATCTTCAATTATGTGTTCATTGTTCATGAAAGAGACAGAATATAAAGTCTGGGGGTACAAAATAGTTATGTCTCCTTAGTCATGCTATTGTTTTGTGATTTTTTTCCTGAATCAGATGTTGTGAGTGGGGGGCTATTCTGTGGAAGGCTTCAGGCAAAGCAGAGAGTATAAACTTCTTTACCAAAGGATAGTTATTCTTAGGTTAGGATCTCGATTCACAGCAAAGCAAAGCATGTCCAAGCTGCAAACCACAACCACTGAACAGCTTGGGATCTGAAACACCTTGGATTGGCATCTTGGATCCCATTCCCTCCAGAGGAACACCTGACCCAGTATTGATGTTGGCGTGAGGAAAGCAGATCTGCTGGGAGTGGATGCTGAACTAAGCCATATTGGGACCTTGGGACCTCCTGCCCTTGCTGAGGAGGAGATAAAGTGATGGGGAGAAGAGAGAGTGACTGGGATGGGTGGGAGGGGGAAGGAAGGTTGAATAAGGGATACAAGAATAAAAAATATGACTTTATTCATAATAAAAAAAGAAGAAGAAAGACTTGAGAATATCTCTGACTTAGCATGGAAAACTGACTGAAAGATTATAGGAAATACACCACCAGGCTTTTCCTTTTTAAAATTTGTGTGTGTGTGTGTGTGTTGCATGTGTGAGTACCCATGTGTGTCTAAAGAGGCCAGAAGAAGGCATTAGATCCCTTAGAGCTGGAGTTATGGTTGATTGTGAGCCACCTAATGTGAGTGTTGGGAACTGAACTCGGGTCCTCTGGAATAGGAGCAGGAAGCAGATCTCCTCATGTGAGATGTGGCTATAGTGAACTGAACCAAGGGCAGCTGGTTTTCTAGGGCACATTTCTGTTGTAATGTTTCTCAAGGAGGATGCATTGTGAATCGTGACCATCGTGCTGTTTTTCTCCTCCTTCTTTCTTCAAGTGGGAATTGTTTGGGGACCAGAGATTTCTGTTTCACTGCCACTACTCTACCTTTGTACGCTGGCTCCATTGTTGGTGAGGAAATAACCTACCTAGAGATTGCCATGAAGTACAAGCTACATTCAGATGACATGTACAATAGAATGTGTATATATGCCATTACATAGAAGTGAAACCCCCAAGGAAGCCAAATGGGAGGGAGACAGGGAGGAAGGGGAGAGAAGTGCTTATGGAAATGATGTGCTCTACATAATGTATAGCAGAGGGCAACGTTAGCTGTCATTCTTCAGGCACTGCCCACCTTCTTCACACAGGATCTCTCAATGGTCTGGAATGCACTAAGTAGGCCAGTGATCTGTACTTTTCCAGCTCGGATTGCAAACACATCGTACCCAACTTTTTTTTCCTTTAGCCTACAAGGGCTCTAGAACTGCAATCAAGTCTTCCTGTCTGCAGGACACGCACTTTAGGGCCTGAGCTATCATCCCAATCTACAGCTTCCTTCTCGAGATGGGTTCATGTAGTCCAGGCTGACCTCAAATTCACTATGTGGCCAAGGATGACTTTGAAGGTCATTTGTTGTTGTAAACAAGGTATCATGTAGATCAGGGTGGCCTCAGACTTGCTACATAACTGAGGATGACTGAACTTTTCATTTTATTGTTACTACCTTTTATGTGCTGGGATTAGGTCCTTGAGCCAGTACTGGTCAGAAATTTTTCTAATCTCTAAAGTAAGAGTAAGCATATCTCTTCAGGACTACTCTCTACACTAAAGAATGAATTACCATACAAAACAGCGTATTTCATAAACTGTGTTTGAGAAAGGCCAGTTCTTTCCGTAGCTTCATATGGTTTTCAAAAAAAAAAAAAAAAAAAAAAAAAAACTTAAGGACTTTATTTTCCTGGGACCCACCAAAGGTGGAATATTTAGGTGAAAACTGAATTTCTCCTCTATGAGAAACCTATATAGTTTGTTCTTTTTGTGCACGCATGTGCATGTATGAGTGTGTTTGTGTTGTGGCATAAGGAGCAGAGATTAGTGTCAGGACTCTTGCTCAATGATTCGCCACTTTATATTTTGAGATTGGGAGTGTGTCATTTCAGCTAAACTGGCTCTCCAGCGAGCCCATGAGGGTTCTTTGGCACCCCCTTCCCAGTTCTGGGGTTATGAAAGCATGATGGACCTGTTTTGTTACACGGGTCCTCACACTTGCAAGACAGCCCTTTCCTCACTGAGCCTCCCCAGCTTCTGTCTTTTTCTGATATTCTTTCTCTTGTCTACAGGTTTCCTTTGCTATTTTGTGAAACAATGCAGAACATACTTCACTGATATGGAAGCATCTTGTATTTATTTTGCTGGCTCCTATCACTTAACTTGCCTCATAAATAATTACAGGAAGAAATGAGGACTCTGTTTTATAAAGTGACAGCCATCACTCTTCACTAAAATGAGGCCAAATCTCCTGGCCACTTCTGCACCTTTGGAAACCTCGTACCTTTTGTATTCTGGTCTTTTGTATCCTGTGGTGTCTACGCTGGTTGTTTATTCCACGGGTTACTGCTTTTTGCTCAAAATTACTGAGAGAGGGAGGGCAAGAAAGTGAAAACGGAGAAAAGGGAGGGGCAGAGGGACAGTGCTGCTATTGTTGGCTTCTGAATAACCTGTAATTATTATAATGACACTTCGCTAGATATGCTCATGCTCTACATGATTACAAAGTCTTTTTTACATACATTAAAAAGTTTAATCCTTGTAACTAGCCCATAAAATGAACAAGAAGAAAAGGATCCATCAGGAGCAGGTTTGTGATGATTAATCCTTTAGAGCAGTTAACTGGGAAGAAAAGGAGACTGGTGGGGGAGGGGCAGCAGCTAGGCATTGTCAGACAGGGGAATCCTGCCTTTTGTTTGCTTTGGGAAGGTAGAATGTGCCCCCTGGAATTTGGGAGAAGGTCTTCATTGCCATTCACATTGGTCCAGTGTTTGAGGAAGTACTGAGGTTTCAGTCAGTCTTGGTTCTGATAATTTTCTCGTGAGTCATTTTGAGAAAGGCCTCTGATCACCAAAATGGCAATAAAAATAGTGATGTGAGCGGGGTGTGGTGGCACCTGCCTTTAATTCCAGCATCACGAGACTCTGGCAAGTGATCTCTGAGTTGCAGGCCAGATGGATCTACCTAGTGAATTCCAGGCCAGCCAAAAACTACATAGCGAGACACTGTCTCGAAAACAAACAAACAAACAAAAAACCTCCAAAGAAACAAAGTAAATAAATTGCACAAAAGACCACATGACGATTAGTTTTGTCAACTTGCAACAACCGAGAATCACCTGGGCAGAGAGTCCTCGTGAGGAATTGTCTAGATCAGGTTGGCCTGTGGGAATATCTGTCGTGATTGTCAATTGACCCAGCCCATTGTGGAAGGCACTGTTTTGTTGGCACAGGGTCCTGAACAGTATCCAACAGGAGAAAGCTAGATGAGACAGCAGCAGCAGCAGCAGCAGCAGCAGCAGCAGCAGCGGTAAAGAATCCATTTCTTTCTCCCTGCTTTTGACTGTGGAGTCACGTGACTAGTTGCTTGAGCTCCTGCCTCAAATTCGTTCTTCTCCATCATGGACTACGGTCAGAAGCTTCTGTCCCAGCCTAGGCCCAAGGTCCGGACCTGAAGTCCCGCAGCCACTTACCCCCAAAGAATCACACAAAAACTCCTATTAGAAACTTTCAGCCTATGGCTCAGGCTTCTTGCTAGCTAGCTCTTTCCTCTTAACTCAACCCATTTCCATTAATCTATATTTTGCCACATGGCTTGTGGCTTACCTGTACATTTAAATTTTTCTCTCTCCAGCCGCAGATTTCAGCATCTCCCCCTGACTCCATCTTCCTTCCCCTTTAATCTATGCTTGAATTTCCTGCCTGCCTCTAAGATGCTTTGCCATAGGCCAAAACAGTTCCTTTATTATCTAATGGTAATTCCCAGCATACAGAAAAACATCTCACATCAATGGATTGTAACCTGGAATTGTAAGGCAAATAAATCCTTTCTTCTCTAGGTTGCTTTTTGGTAGGATATTTTATAACAGTAACAGGAATGAAACTGGGACAGACCATCACTTGGGGATAGCTGTAGGAACGCAATGCATTTGCATAAAGAACCATGTAAGTTGCACTGCATTTCACGCTGACATGGTGCTTCACACTGACATCTTGCTGACAGCAAGGGGAGGGTCCCGGGGAGCTGCAGGGAGTACAAACGTCAAACTGAGGGTGGACTTCTCGATTTGAAAAGTTTAAATTTGTAATAATTTCTCTTATAATTTCATAATGCATACAATGTTCTTTGATCAGACTCTCCTCTCCAGCATTCTCTCTTATCCCCCTCCCCTCCCACCAAATCCTCCTCCTATTTTTACATCCTACTGCATTTAATCAAGGTTGCCTGAAGGAGCATGGGTCAGGGATTATTTGCTTCAGTTGGGCCAATGAACCATTGGCTGTACCTCCGAGGAAGATGATTCCCCTTCCCCCTGCAAGCTTAAACCAAAGGAGTGAGGTCTTATAAATCTCCTTTTCTTCATGATACAATGTTACTGGGCCCAGATGTTGCTTTGTGTAGATAGTTTTATGCAGGTAGCCACTGCTGCTGTGAGAATTGACATCCTAATAGCATTGCTGGGGACCTAGAGTGTTTTTATTTGGAGGGCTAAGATTTCTCATGTGTATGTGTGTGTGTGTGTGTGTGTGTGTGTGTGTGTGTGTGGTGGGGGAGTGTGGGTGTGTTTGAGATAGCGTCTAATTTTGTAACCTATGCCTGGGACTAACCATACGGCCTATATTAGTCTCAAACTGGCAGTAATCACCCTCCTTGGTATTGCTCAAATATGTCCCTATATATACCACAAGATTGCTATTCATTTATCTACCTATTTATTTGTTTAACGTGTGTTTGAGGGTACATGCCACCACAAGCATGTGGAAATGAGATGCTAACCTATGAGTTGCTTCCCTTCTTCCATCCAGTGGCTCCAGAGGATCAAACTCAGATTATCAGGTTTAGTGGAAAGGTATCTTTGCTTTCTAAGTCATCTAACCAGCTCAACTGGTTGTTTTTAAAAATAAGATTGTCACACTAATTTATTATGTAGTACTTTCATTGGTAGTGAAGGGATACTATTGAAATATTAGTGTGGTTTAATTCAGACTTTTAAAAGTAATCCTTATGCAACACAGAACTATCAAAATTTGGCCAATAATGGCAGGACCCTTTACTATGTTATGTTGTTGGATTCTGAAAAACTGAAGTTGCTTAAGTCTACATTATATATGACCTGAGGCTAGCTGTTTTTTGTGTGTGGTTCTCCCCCCAACACATTTGTTTTAAAAGAGACTAAAAGTACTTTGGGGGATTGTTGTGAGGCTAGAAATTCCATGAAAAGTATAAACAACTCCATAAATATAAGGTGATGTAATTACTACCATCACTCATGTTTAAGGAAATGAAACCAACAAGCAAATATTCAGTGACACAATTTTGAGAGACTCAAGTCAGAAATTAATGAGGTGTACTCAATAAGGAGACGCAGATTGCTTTTTGATAATGATTCTTTCCAAATGGCTTTGCTATGAGATGCTTATGGGTGATAAATGGGAGCTATGCAAATGTGATACATACACACACATTTCTTTGAAGATTCATAGCTTGCCTTGCTGGCAAGCTATAAACTTCTAAGAGCTTCATTCAATCCTGTGCAGTCTTTTGCCTATTCCAGACTTACAAACCTAGTAAGTCGGATCCAGCCTCCAGCAAGTCTGTAAAGAAGATGTGGAGCTATCTGACTGCAGCTGTGAGAGGGTTGTGGGGGAGTGCTAACTATGTAGAAGGGCTTACATGAGCATGGCTGAGTGGCTATCCAGGCAGTGTCTCCATAGAAAACCCTTCCTTTGGTGAATTTGTCACAACTTGCATTCTGGACATTGTAGAATATGAAATGTAAATTTTGTCTGGAGTGGATGCCCCTTATTCCTATTTATTATTGGAAGCTTAGATTCTTTCCTCCCTCCTTCCTTCCCTTTGTCCCCCACCTCCTTCCCTCCTTCCCTTCCTTCTTCTTTTTTCCTCTCTATTTGTGTATGGGGGGGCATGGGGCAGAGGTCAACCTCTGTTGTTATTTCTTAGGTGCTGTCCACCTTGTGTTTTTGAGAATTTCTCTCTGGCTTAGAGCTCACCAATGAGGCTAGAGTAGCTGGCCAGCAAACCCCAAGGACCCTGTCTCTGACTCTCCAGCTCTGGGAAAAGCACATCTGACTTTTTAACATGGTTCTGGGGCAAGCTCAGCTCTTCTGCTTATGCAGCACATACTTAACCACTGAGATATCTCTCCAGTTCCTCATTTTAAGTAAGAAACAGTTATCCAGTATCTAGATCTTTTGACTGATATATGAGAAGGTAAATTAGGATCAGAAAACACCTTGCTGGGATGGAGTTCTCAACAGGCATCATTGATCATCTCATTGGGAGGCTAATGAGTTTACTGGTTAAGACATTTTGAGGGTATAGGCCGGCAATGCAGGAAGTATTTACTGACTCTATTCAGGAAAGAAATTCTGTAGAACTTCTTTAGCAACTCATAGATATGATTGGCAGGCTGGAGATCCAAGCTCAGAAGGCAGTGGGAACCAAAAAGAGGCTATGAATGGCAGGGCATGCTGTAGCCAGGAAGTGTGAGCCTCTCCTTAGCAGTGACTCTGGGTTTCCTTAGCTCTTTGTATCACACCGAGAGGCAAACATTCTTGGTGACTGAGTCTTGGATACAGTCTCCTGTGGATGTCCTCTACATCTCTCACTCTCTTTCCCCCTCCTCGTGGCATTTCCCCAGAGATTGCTAACCCTCCCTAAAGAACAACAACCTTCACATCTCTTAAAACTTGAATTTCAACTCTCCAGTAATCTGTGGGCTACAAAAAGCAAGCATTACAATGTGGGGAATCCAGCCCCCCCAACACACACTAAAAGTAAGATTTTAATTGGGAGGGA
Source organism: Sigmodon hispidus (assembly GCA_004025045.1). Lineage (NCBI taxonomy): Eukaryota > Metazoa > Chordata > Mammalia > Rodentia > Cricetidae > Sigmodon > Sigmodon hispidus. The sequence goes on along the minus strand of PVIH01014160.1, from coordinate 25,475 downwards.
TATTGCCATTTTGAAAGTTGTTCTTTTTAGGTTCCTAAAACACAACAGCTGCCATCTTCTAGGACATTATTTCTAAACCTATTTAAAAAATGCATAGTTGTAACAGTATGCTTTTGGAACTACCTTTATTATGCAAAAAGGCCATTCATTGCTAATAAATCTTTTTTTGTGTGTGTCAGAGTCTCATGTATCTCAGGTTGTGTTGGGATTACAGGTTCGACACCACTCCTGGTTTACAAGGTGCTGGGAGATGAAACCCAGGGCTTCATATATGCTAGGCAAGTGCCCAATCAAATGAGCTGCAGCTAGCTCTAACTCTCACTGCTAATATCTCTCATTTGTGTATGCACTTTCAATTTATCATTTGTGTATGCAACTTCCCGGGGATAGCAGATGAGAAATGTCACTGTTATGAGTTTGCTCCTTCTCTGCAATTCAGTGCTCTTTCTGCTTCTCTTATGGAGGAGGGGGATGCTGGAAGGGCTTTAGTTCATTCTACTTTCTCCTTTCTAGCCTATTCCATCTATAGCAGAAAAGACTCTGGTTCTCACTGATGGCCTAGCTTTCAATCAGTTATAGATACCTTTTGTGGCCCAGGAGCAATTCCTCATCTCTAAGGGAACTTGGAATGTTTTGATGTTACAGATAAATCCCAGCTGCTTATGGAGTGGCTCACCTAGAAAGCTGCCCCCCAAAAAATGCGTTTATGCTGTGAACTTGAAAGCTACAGAGAAAATGGAGAAAAGGAGAGAATAAAGAAAAAAAGGCAAGAAGGAAAAAGAGAAGAAGAATTTCTGTCTGGGGAATAAATGTTTGTTGTTATAGCTTTCAAATGTGATATACTGGGTAGGTTAAAATGACTGACATTTTCTGGTTTAATTATGGGCAATCGAATGGTAGATATTTTATGCTTGTCAACAATCTCAAGCCACAGCGACTTACTTTTCTGGTGAATAAAAGAATGAAAAAAAATGTTCATTTTATTCTGTTGGTGAGGCCTTATTCCAAAGGGATATGCACTGGGGAAAGAAAGGAAGCTTTGTGTTTTGTTTTTTTAAAACTAAGGCAATCTAAAGACCAACATACCTTGAACTTTCTTTATTTATATTTCAGTGGTTCTTTTCTTTTCCATTTTTCTTCTGTGTATGCTGTGCATATATGTATATATACATTTTTGGTATGTATGTGGGCAAATGTTTGAGTGTGTGCATGCATGTATGTGGGAGAGAAGCTTGAGAATGATGTTACAAATCATTTATACATTCTAACAGAGTCTCCCAATTAAACCCAGAACTTACCAATAGTCTTCCTAACCAGCTTGCTATGGGGATCCCCTGTGTCCAGGCTGGAAATTCAAGAAGGCCACCCATCTGGGGTATTATATGAGGTTCTGGGGTTCTGAAGTCTGGTCCTAATGATGCCTGGCAAGTGCTTAACAACTGAGTCACCTCCCCACCCTTCAATGTTCTTTAGTGTCTCCATTGAGTAATCCAAGTTCAGTGGCTTTGCTTTTTATTAAGGCTATCTGGTTAGTGTTTGTAAGGTAAAAAAGTATAGTGGAGGACTATTGGAGACTGGGCATGGAGGATAAAGGAAACCACAGCAGGAAAGGGGGATGACCTTCAACTTCTGATCCCTTTATCCCCTGTAGATGTGAGGGTGGTGTGTAGGGAGGAGCAGACCCACCTGTGTTCATATGTTGTGAGTAGTCTCTGATATTTTACATGAATGGGATAAAAGCCAGTGAGTCAATCAGCAAATATTTCAGTGAATGTCTTATAGAGAGCAATGGGGTTAGAGATGTTAAGGTGTGAATACACAAAAAATTATACTGAAATATCATCTATGGTATATGGAAAAGGATGAATAGAGCTCTGAGAAGAGACTAGGGATGTAGCTCTGTTGGTAGACTGATTAACATACACAAAGGCCTGGGTTTGATCCCCAGCATTACATAAACAGGGTGTGGTGATACACTACAATAGTTCCAGGACTGGAAAGGGTGGAGGCATAATGATCAGAAGTTCAAAGTTATCCTGTGCTACATATTGAGTTCCAGGCTAGCCTGAAATACATGAAATTCTGTCTTAAATAAACAATTCCCAAGGCTTAGTAAATAAAGGTGCCTTGGGGGTGTTAGATCTTGATTGGGCATCCAAGGATTGAGATAATATTAAAAAACTCTGAATGCTGTGAGGTTTCACTTTTCTCCTAAGCTGGCAAGTCAGTCTGCCTTGGTTTTATGGGTATTGGCAGATCTGATACCCACAGATCAGAGACTTTTTTGCCCATAGTGAGCACAATAAGCAAAATGGGCTGTTCCCTCTATTTCCCCCTTTTTTCTTTAATCTTTGTGTGTTCTCGCATGCTTGTGAGCAAGTGAACACACTAGAGCACTCATGCAAGCACATACACATGCATAAATGTGCATGTATCATGGCATACATGTAGAGGTGAAAGAACAACTTCATGAAGTCAAAATTTTCTCCTTCCACTTTTCTGTGGGTTCTGGGGATCCAATGCAAGTCATCAGACTTGTGCCGCAAGAGCGTTTACTTGCTGAGATGTCTGGTCTCTCTTCCATCTCTTGTTTTGAAAGAGCAATTGCGTAGTAGAGCTAGTGGGGGAAAATAAAAAGAACAGGAAGTACAAGTTGTTCCTGACACAGTAGAAAGTAAGAATCCAAACTGGGTTTTGACACAGCAGATGTGGATTAGATATGAAGACTGCTTAGACACACAATTATCCCTAAGAAGGGATCTGACTTCCCGCTCATTCCTTATTCCTCTTCCATGGTTCCTCCCTGCTGGCCTTGGTCTCCAGTTTCTATGGAGATCTTAGCTGATTTCTATAGTTAGGTAAAACATAGTGAATGAAGGGTTTTTATTTAAGGTTCTGTTTTCTTTCAAGGTCACTTTTTATTGGTCCTGTGCCATATGGTACTGTACCCATATGCTACTTGTGGCAACTGAACATTTGCAGTGTGATTGGTCTGGTTTCAGGTGTGCTGTGAGTATATCAGAATAGTGAATTTCATAGACTTTATTAACTTAAGAAAGGAAAATACTTCATTAATTTTTAAGCTTTTAAAATAATTTTATGTGTATGGTACACATAGATATCTGTACCATGTACATGCCTGGAGCCTACAGAGGCCAGAAGATTCCCTGAAAGTGGCCACCATGTGGGTGCTGAGAATTGAACATGGGTCCTCTGGGAAAGTAGCCAGTGTTCTTAGATACTGAACCATCTTCCTCACCCCCATTAGTATTTTATATTGATTATTCATGACAATCATAATCTTTTGAATGTGCTATTTAAATAAAGTATACAATTTTAATATTACCCATTTTCTTTGCTTTTTATTTTGAGGCAGGTTTTTATGTAGCTCACTGACCTTGAATATGCTCTATAGCCACCACATCAACCATTTCTGGGGATGGGACTCAGGGCCCTGTTCATGTTAGGCAGGCACTCTACCAACTGAGCTACATCCCAATTCCTTTTGGTTTGGATTTTTAATGACTAAGCTCTTTTTATAATCCTTCTACCACACATAATGATGTGTATGAGTGCCCTGGTTGATGCTCTGAGAATACTGAAAAGGGAGGCAAATACCAGGTCTGTTTTTAGGCTGTGTCCCAAAGTCATTGTCCAGATTCTAACTGTGATGATGAAGCTTAATTATACTGGTGAACTTGTAATCATTGCTGGGAAATCAGAACTGGGGAAATTATTGTAAACTTCCTGGACAGGTTTAATAAATGGAGTGATTGGCTCCAGATTGAATGTACTGTTCAAAGACCTGAAAAAATTGCAGATTAGTCTTCAGTTCAACCAGTCCAGCTTTTCTGCATTGACAATCTCAGCTAGCATCATGAACCATGAAGAAGCAAGAAGAAAATACAAAGGAAGGAAGATCCTGGAAATTTTTTCTAGAGATGTAAGACATGCTTATAAATAATCTCAGTGGAAGGAAAAAATATGTGACTGAGTTAGAGGCATACCCAGTGACCCAAGCACTTAGGAAGCCTAGGTAGGAAGATCACCCATGAGTTTGAGAACAGATCCAACTACATAGTTTATTCTAGACAAAATAGAACTACATAGTGGGATTCTGTCCATGAACAAGGCAAAACCAAACCCCAAAAGTAATTATAAATTTTTTTTAAAAAAATGTGTGTGTGGCTTGCTTATTTTTTTTTTTTTTGGACTATGGTAGTTCAGGTATAGTTGAGTAAAAGAGGAGGCCATGTTTAGCCTCCAAAGGCTATGGTACTGATTTCCTGTGGTATGGGTACTAATCTGTATTAAACTGAAGTCCTCTTTGATGTACCCACTACTGCTATCTGTAACTAAAATGTTCTCAAAGAGCAAAGGACACAGGGTCAGGACCCATCTCCCCTTATGGGTTCATTCTTCAATTTCTTTCAGTAGTACCCCTTACAAAGCTTTGTAGGGGACTATATTAGTTACTTTTCTGTTGCTGTGATAATTAATACTCCATGACCAAAGTAGATTAAGATTAAGAGGAAAAATTTACTTGGGCTTATGGTTCCAGACGGATGAGTCCATCATGGGGAGCTGGACAGGTGGCTCAGTGGTTAAAAGCACTTGATATTACAGAGAACTTGAGTTTGGTTCCCTCCTGTTTGGTTCCCATATGGTGGCTCATAATCATCTGTAACTTCAGTTCCATAAGATTTAATGCCTTCTTCTGACTTCTGTGGGCACTAGGCATGCATGTGGTATACTTACATACATGCAAGCGAGCACTCATATACTTAAAGCAAAATAAATTTTAAAAAATCCATCATGGCAGGAAGATATGGCAGCAAGCATAGAAGTATGCTGGCCAGATCAGGCAGCTTAAAACTCACATCCTCCATTGCAAGCATAAAATACACTACTGGAAGTAGAGTGAGACTTTAAACTCTTCAAAGTCCATGTCCAGTAATGTAAAAAAGTATATGATGTAATGCATAGGCATATAAAACATATGATGTATGTAAGACCACACACCTCTGTAACTTCTCCAAACAGCACAACTAACTATGGATGAAGTATTTACAGGTCTGCACCTATGGAGAACATTTCTCATTTAAACTTCCATAGGGATTAAGGATGGAGTCTTTACAGAAGGTTTGAAGAATGCTGAAGGGAATTGCAGCCCATGAGAAGACTTTGAAACATATGTGGATTGGGCCTTACATTCATGGTTGATGGAAGTAAACCCTTCACAGAAGATACTTTGGGGATCCAATTTAGCAGAATCCTTAACATTGAGCCTGAACTCATAGGGAAGACGACCTCTTGCTAATATGCTATAGCTACTCACCTTTATGAAACACTGCCCTCTACTCACAGGGCATGACCTTATCCAAGGATAGTTCCTCCTACTGTTCCCTACTTCCTTGGAATGCTGACTCCCTGGGAACACTACTAAATCCACTGATAAGACAAGAGAAAGTAGTCAAGGAAATCATTCAGATATTAACTTTTGCACTTGATGACTCTAAGCATTGCCGTGGCCTGGAATCAGGCATAGGTCAAGGTTTGACAATAGGCCTTTCAACAATGCCTAGTTGTAGCTGAAAGGTGCAAAGGGTACATCTGACAGTACCCTTGTGTCCAAAGGCTGGGAATGGAAGCCACCAGGAACTGAACTCAAGTCGTCAGGCTTGGAAGCACGTACTTTTATCCAAAGTGCCACATCACCTACCTGGGTTTATTTTTTATCTTTTATCTTATTTTTTCAAAGGGTGGTGATGGTAGTGGTGGTGGTGGTGGTGGTGGTGGTGGTGGTGTGTGTGTGTGTAATAGATGTATACATGAACAAAGGTACTCTCAGAGGACAGAATACCCCTGGAGTTGGAGTTGCAAGTTGTTGTGAACTGTCAGGGGTGCTGGGAATTGAACTCTATTTTCTGTAAGAGCAGCAAATGCTCTTAAGTGCTGAGTCATCTCCAGTCCCCACCCCCAGTTCATTCTATTCTGTCCCAGAGGCCTCTGTGTCTATGATTATATCTGCACCATACTCTCTTTAATATTGCGACTTGTAGTAAGTTTAGAGTTGGGAAATGTAAATTAGCCAACCTGGTTCTTTTGTAGGTTGTTTTGAATATTATCATTTTCTTGATTCTTCATTTGACTGCTCAGATCAGCTTGTCAATTTCTGGGATAAAAAGAAAGGAGTCAGAATTTTGATATGGCTTGTGTTGAAGCAATCAATTGGAAGTTCAGTTTAAAAGAAAGGCTACTTGAGCTTTATCTAGTCCTATGTAAATTATTAGGATCTTTATTTTACCTCACCCATAAAGTATACCTATCAGGCCCATTGCATCCAGCACATTGGCAAGAGTCTGTTTTCTTCTTTTGGTTCTGGGGACCAAACTCAGGTTGTTAGGCTTGGTGGTAAATGGCTTCACCACTGAGCCATCTCACTGGCCCATGTTTCTCTATCATTAAGGTTTGAGTGTGGAATGACTTGGCCCTGACAGGTGGTACTATTAAGACTTGATAATATCAGGAGGGCCCTAATGTTTGGCAATGGATTAATATACTGGTGAGTTTGTAGCTGATAGGATATTAGGAGATGGGGCTCTATTTGAGGAAGTTGGCCACTTAGGGCCTTGACTTTAGAGGGTAGATCTTGTGTCCAGAGTCTTCCACCTCTTTTCCTGCCACTAGGAAAGCAGCTTTGTACTGCCATTCCCTCCCTTCTGTCTCCCATCTTTCTACAGCCAAGTGGCCATCGACTGAAATCTCTAAAACAATGCCAAAGTAAACCATGCCTCTGTTGTTGGTTATTTTTTTACTCTTTTGCTCTTTGACTCTTTGGGGGCTCATTACCCAGGTCCCACATAAATCACACTCAGAGGCTTATTATTAATTATAAATGCTGAGCCTTAGCTTGGCTTTTCTTAAATTATCCTTCTACCTTTTGCTTGTGGACTTTTACCTTTCTTTTATTTCTGTACATTTTACTTTTACTCTCACTCCATGGCTGGCTGAGAGGCAGGGTGCCTGGCCCCTAGTGTCCTTCTCTCCTTATTTTCTTGCTCTTTCTTGTTCCTCTCAGATTTCTCCTTCCATTTATCCTCTCTGCCTGCCAGCCTCACCTATCCTTTCTCCTGCCTCGATATTGGCATTCAGCTCTTTAGTTCAGTTCTATATTAAACCAATCAGGTGATTTAATAGACAAAGTAGCACAGCTTCACAGAGTTAAACAAATGCAACATAAAATAATGCAACACATCTTTGCATCATCACACAAATATTCCACAGCATAAATAAATGTAACATATCTTCAACTAATACTCCACAGCATGCCTCTTCTAATTTATCTTTGGTATTTTGTCAATGACACACCTTTCATCTAGTTCAGTTCCTAATATTGCATTTATATGGGTTTGGTAGAGCAAGGTAGACAATAGGAAGAGGGTGATAATAATGTGTTTAAAAAAGTAGTATGACACAGTCTTATAATGAAAGAATCTATCTATGTATATCTTGTTTGTTTGTTTTTGAGGCACATAACTTAGGCTGTCCAATTGGCTATGTAGTCAAGGGTGACCTTGAACTTCCTATCCTGAGATTACAGGTGAGCATTGCTATACCTGTTAAGAAAAACTTGTTTTTTGACTATATGCTTATGCTCTAGCATGCTTCATTAAATATAAGATGACAAATGATACATAGATTGGTAGTGAGCTTTCCTAATCACTATATAAATAGATAAGTATACTTTAATGCTAAAAAATGTTGTTTTTAATTCAAATATTATCAAATTGGAAAGTATTATTTAAAACTTTTTCTTTATTGAATGAGAGAGAGAGAGAGAGAGAGAGAGAGAGAGAGAGAGACAGAGAGAGACAGAGAGAGATTGAGCCGCAGATCCCATGTGCACATCTTTGGAGGACGGTGTGTGGGAGTTGGTTCTTTCCTTCCTCCGTGTGGGTCCTGAGGATGGACTCAAGTCATCAGGTTTGAGGGCAAGCACCTTTACCATCTGAACCATCCTGGTCCCAAACCTGACAGCATTTAGCAAGCTCTATTCACTTCTTTTGAGAACAGGGTCTCTCATTAGTCTAGAAATTGCCTTGGAGGCCGTACTGGTTGACTAGCAAGCCCCAGGGATTCACCTGTCTCACCATCCCAGTGTTGGGATTACAAACACATACTACCATGCTTAGGTTTTAATGTGGGTCTGAAGAATCGAACTCAGGTCCCTGTACTTGCAAGACAAGCCGTTGACCAACTGAGCCAGCTCCTTAAAACCTAGACTTTGATTGTAAATCCATAAGATTCTTCTTGTTTATAGGTTTGAGCCTGATTTCACAAAGAAATTTCTAGGTGAAATAATTTATCACTGGAAATGCTGTAAATTAACCTGGGATACAAAAGAAGTTATCACAGATATAAATTTTTTAAAAAATGTTGTTCATAAAGCTGTCAGTCATAACTCTACAAAAGAATGAAGGATACTTAGGCCATAAAGACAAATTTCAAATAGTAAGTTTGGCTTTTGAAACAGGATAGACTTCATAATCTGTCCAGAGAGGAAGTGAAGTACAGGGATCCTGGCAGGACTTTGGGTTTGCTTATATCCCAATAATCAAAAAGACTTTCAGTTGGTTATGAAATACACTCCATTAGGCTTATGTCTTGGAGAACTTGGTGTCAGCTGGTTGCACTGGTTTGGACAGTCGTTGAGCCTTTAGGCAGAGCCTCACAGGAGAAAGTAGGCCCCCAGGAGTAGAACTTGAGAGTTTTGTATTTTAGCTTTATTTCTTTTTAAATACACGTCTCTGTGTGGGTATGTGTACTTTTGCCTACAAGTGCCTATGGAGTCTAGAGAGTGGAGCTTGAGGAACAGGTAGTTGTGGATCATATGATGAGGATGCTAGAAACTGAACTCAGGTGCTTTGCCATAGTACATACTCTAACCACTGACCCTTCTCTCTAGCCATGAGATTTGAGGTTTTATGGTCCAGCTTCATTTCTTATCAGCTCTCCTGTGTGCTGATGCACTGTGGCCAAAGGGCCGCTTGCTCCTGCCACCAAGTCTTCCCTGCTAGGATGGTATGTATCCCCCTGTAAGCTAGGATAAACTGTAAGCTAAGAGAAACCCTCCGTCTCTTGACTTAGTTCTTTTCAGTTATTTTGTCACAGCTCAAGAAGGAGAAAAGAAAGCACAGATTTGAACGGACTCAACATTAGGATGCTTACTTGGACGTGGCTGGAGTTTTGTAATGGGAAAAGATAGAGGTATTTCCTTGAGTACATCTATGAAGTATAAGAATATGGTGGAGCATGGTAGCATGAGTGGCAGAAATGTGGGAGTCAGACAGCATCTAGACCTTCAGATAGCAAGGGAAAGAGGCCATAGGTAAACAACACACTTTTGTCTTCTTCTTTACTCAGGACAAAGATGTGGCAAAGTTTCTTACCTCCATTTTGCCTGACCTGCCTGGACATGTACCAGATGGCCCTTGGACATGGACTATGAGCCAATTAGCCCACTTTTCTTTGTCCAAGCTAACCAAATCAAATGAGGGGAGAAAAGAAAGGGTACCAAAACCACTTAAACCCCAGCCCTCCAAGGGGAAATGGAGTTTGGTTTATGAATCCCTTCCCTACTTCTGGGAGTCTGTCTCCTCATATGTTTGTGTACTCAGGGGTACACACACTTTCACTTTCAATAAAACTTATTTGCTTGCTATGACTATGATTTATTTCCGGCCTTTTAATCCTTTGTCAGAGAAAACAAACCCAACCTAAGACCCCTAAGTGGCAACAGATATTCAGGGCCTGACCGGGGACCTAGTGGGGACTCAGAACCAGAGGGAACAAACAAGTCCTGTGTATGGCCTGTTCAAAAGAACTTGAGTTTTGGTGAGGAATATCATTCTTGGTAAGCAGACAGAGGTCAAAAATCTTTCTGAGCACACGAGGCTTGTGGTGGTGCTCTTTCTGTAGTACTAGCAAGACTCCTTGTCAATTTTTGTCTGGGAAAAGACTAGATGGTGTTGAAATGGTCAGCACATTTAAGTTCAATTAGGGGATCATCTTTCCCATGTCTCAGTTCTATTTCTGTTGTGACAAAATACTCTAACAGAAAGTGACTTAAGGAAGAAAGGGTGTATTCAGCTTACAAGCCCAGGTTACCTTCCATGCTAGTGGGGAAGTCAAGGAATCAGGAGCTTGAAGCAGCTGATCAGAACATATTCACAATCAAGAACCAAGAAATATATATCCTTGCTTGTTTATTTTCAGCTACTCTCTCCTCTCTTATATTGTTAAAGAACCCTGCCCATGGAATGGTGTTGCCCCCAATGGGCTTCGGCTTCTTGCATTAATCAACCATTAAGACAATCCCTATAAACATTCCCACAGGCTAATATAATGTAGCTAATTATTAAGACTCTCTCTCTTTCCCTCCCTCTCTCCTTTGTTTTTTGAGGGGGCTTCTCTGTGTAGCCTTGACTGTCCTGGGTCCTGGAATTTGCTTTATAGACCAGGCTGGCCTTAAACTCCAAGAGATCCATCTGCCTCTGCCTCCAGAGTTCTGAGATTAAAGGCGTAGGACACCAAGACTCTCTTCCTAGGTGATTCTAGAATGTGTCAAATTGACATTTAAAAGTAACAAGCGGGGTGGTGAGATGGCTCAGCAGTTAAAGGGCACTGACTGCTCTTCCAGAGGTCCCAAGTTCAATTCCCAGTAACCATATGGTGGCTTACAACCATCAGAAATAAGATCTAATGCCCCTTTCTGGCCTACAGGCAGAACACTGTATGCATAATAAATAAATCTTTTAAAATAAATAAATAAATAAATAAAAGTAACCAGCATGGGGTGGGGGTGGGGACTAGTCAAAGAAACAGTGAACATTTCTGGGGATGGAGCTGAAAAGGACCTAGGGCTCCTGGTCTGATGGGAAGACCCACATAGTAGATGTGTGTTAGTTGTACAGGTCCTACCATTCATTGAATAAAAAGGATAAGAGAAGATGTTTGAAGTTGATGACTTCCATTTGTGGAAGCTGAGTTTTCTAAGCCTTTTAGGGGAAAAAATAGAGAATGGGAGAGGAATATGAAACTTGAAATCCTGCAACATCTCAGCTCAGCAATGACATCCCATAAATGCCATTGTCTTTAACACATTCTGCTTTGTCCCTGCATTTACATTTGAAAAGCATGAATAAACTTGCAAAACACATTCAAAGGAATTATCATAACAGACATAGACTGGAGACATGTTGAAAGTTAAAAATTTATCATTTGGGCCAGTAATAAAATTCAAATTACTCAGAATCAAAGAGGAAGTTTGGGCATTAAGTATATTAAGGGGTAATGGAGATAAAGAGAGAAGTGTTTCTGAAGCCTGAGTGGGCTCTAATGTTTGTGACTGTCTTTATGAGAAATAGAGGATGTGGTATTTTGAAACCGAAACTGTCTGGAATGCTTGGTTACAATCAATCTAGCTTATATGTATCTCAATAAATAATGCAAGAGTTGTTTGAGTATTTCTCAATAAATAATCAAAGAGTTGTTTGAGTATTTCTCAATAAATAATCAAAGAGTTGTTTGAGTATTTGTATCTATTTAATGAAAATATAATTATATTATTTTCTCCTTTCTTTCTTCCCTTCAGCCCTTCCTATGTACATCTCCCTTGACTGTCTCAAATTCATAATCTCTCTTTAAAAAATGTGATTTATTAATTGTTATTGCTTCATATGTAAGTTCAAAAATATAGAAATACATCTTGCTTGGTCTGTTTCCTGTTACCTGAATGTTTATAATTTTAGATAATCAACTAGAGAGCCTATTCCTGGGGAAGACTATTTCTCCAGGTTTCAGAGTTCCTTAGCTGGCAATAGGTCTTTGCTTAGGGGAGTGTGTGGATGGATGCTGGAGGGCATGTGAGATTTCTCCAGTCTGGCTTCAAACTCACTGTGTAGCAAGAATGACCTTGAACTCCTGATCCCCTTGCATCCATCTCCCAAGAGTAGGGGTATTTTAGACACTCACCACTGAACCTTGATCATGCTGCAAAATTGAGAGAAATATTTCAGAGATCTGGATGGTGGGATCAGAGACAACGAAAGAGAGAGTCATTCCTTAGGGTGAGGACACTCCTGGGTAATTTGGGCTTGTCTAGAAACTAGGGGAAGAAGGTAGAGCTTACTAATTTCTAGCTGTATGTTACTGGATCCTTTCTGAGGGGGCATTTTAGACCCTAGATCTGTATTTGGGAAAATGGACTCTTTTTGAACTTTTCCTTCTCTTTTCTTTTCCTCTTAGAAGTTTTCAACCCAGAGTTCCACCATGGAAACAAAAAGGAAAAAAAAAATTCTGAGGTGTTGTTCAGCTAGCGTGTGAGAGAAAGTTTGCCTCTGGAGCTAAGTATGGAGGCGAGGAGATGACAATGGGAGAAGGAAAGGGGATGACAGAGCTCGGGCCCGAGAGCTTTCATACCACGCTTAATCCTTTGCTGCTGCTGCTGAATTCCAGTTAGACCTGCAAACAGGCTCTTCTCCAGCTCCTCTCAGTAGCCTGGGGAAGTCTTATGCAGTGGGCAGAGTTCCATCTGCGACACTCATATTCTCTATTGTCCCCCTCTCCTTTCACAAGTGGTTGAGAAAGCATGCCCCTGAGGCTCTCCAAGTTCAGAATAACATTTACTGTTTGATATTCACAAACCTGCTTTAAATATATATGTATATTTAAATTGTGTATCATTTGTTTATTTAGTGTGTATTTATATGTGTCTGTGTGGCAGGGGAGTGGGGGAATAAACCAGTACCATCGTGTGCATGTGGAGGTTCAAGGATAACTGGAGGGATTCAGTTCTCTCCTTCTACTATGTGGATCCCAGGACTAAGGAGGATGGAACAGAAGGAGTCCCGTGAGTTCCAGCTACACTGTGAGAGTTTGTCTCTAAATAACATTTGTTTTTAATGATGGAGCTTGCTTGAGGGCAGAGAGAGAAGGATTTAGCAAAGATTGTAAGAGTCAGAGGAGATGGATGACACTGAGTAAACAGTGTATTGCAGACACAACAGGATTGATGCACATATGAACGTGAAGATACTATGACAACACACGCAAGACATGCACAGGTTCAAACCAGACAAAACCCCAGCACTGAGAAGGGATAGTGGGCACAAAGTCTATTTGCAATTGAGATCCTTCTGGGAAAGAGAAAATCATTTTTCATCAATGAAGTCTCACTGGGTATAGCAACCCACTCCAGGGCAGGCCCCATGCCTGGTAGTAGTTAGCCAATCCAAAACAGACTCTATGGTTTTATTTACTTATTTATTGTGTATATGTGTGTGTGTGTGTGTGTGTGTGTGTGTGTGTGTGTGTGTGTGTGTGCTTGCGTTTGAGAGAGGGGTGGTAAGGATCTGGGAGGAGTTGGGAAGGGAAAGAATATGATCAAAATAGATTATGTGAAATATTTAAATAAAAATTAATTAATTAATTAAACAAAAGAAAGAACAAGTAATAGGAGGGTGGAGAGAAGTTCCAGAGATTAAGAGTATTAGGTGCTCTTTTAGAAAAATCGAGTTTGCTTCTTAGTATCCCCACCAGGCAGCTCACAACTACCTGTAACTCCAGTTCCAAGGGATCTGGTGCTTGCTTCTGGCCTCCTTGGGCAACTGCATACACTTGCATGTATATGCACAATTAAAAATAAATCTTTAAAACATGAGGAAACTCATTATTCTGCTGTATATCTGTATGTATGTATGCATGCATACATGCATGTAAGTATGTGTGTATGTATAAAGAGGGGAGAGATTTAAAATAAAAAGAAGTCCTTTTGGGGGTTGATAAGATGACTCAATGGTTAAAGGTGTTTGCTACCACTCTGATGACTAAGCTTGAAGCCACACCCAGAAGTAGTCCTCTGACCTCTACAGTCACATCCTGGTAAACATGTCATGTACATCCCACCCATACCCCCAGAACAAAAAAATATGTGTTTTTAAAGGTCCCAATTTACCAGGCACAGTGGCACATGCTTTTAATCCTTTAGTCTTGCCACCTGGGAGGCAGGGGCAGGTGGATACCTGTGAGTTTAAAGCTTGCCTGGTCTGCATCGTGAGTTCCAGGCTAGCTAGGGCTACACAGTGAAACCCTGTGTTTTTTTTTTTTATTTATAAATCTGCCATTTATTGGACAAAGTGTTCTTGGTTTTCAAACAAGAGTAAGATCATAAAAAAAACGTATAGACAAATTCAATTGGTCAATAATTTACAAAGATATCTTAACACAGAATTCTGAAATGTTTCTTCTGAGGTTAAGAAGTAGGCAAACTCCATATTAAACACTGTTTCTTGTAGTCTCATTTCACAGTTTTTTCCTTTATATTTTTATTTTTTTTGCCATTTTTATTATGAATAGTCATATTTTTATCCATGTATATCCTTGTTCAAGCTCTCTTCCCCCTCCCAGTTGCCATATCTTCATAAATCCCACAGTTAATCAATAAAATTATTAATTTTGCTGATAGACCGGAAATTATCACGGTTACGAAAGGACATCACTCAAATCAGCCAAAAGCTGCAGCATTTTGAAAGTGCACGGGCTCTTAGAAGAAGTACACTTGAAACCATTGAGCGAGATAATCAAGGGGAAGGTGAGGGAGGGACGAGGAACAGCTGAATCATTGGAAAAAAGGAGTCAGAACAAGAGAATAAGGCAGATAAAGGGCAATGGTTGGCAGTAACTAGTGAATATCAAAAGCAAACAAGGATAAGACATGCCTAATGATGACATTAGGGGTGGGGTGGACAAAGTGGAAACACAGGATCCAATTATGTTTTTTTCAGGACTGCTTGGTCATGGTCTTGGAAATGTATAGCAACGCTTTGCTCTAAAAGTGGTATCATGAAGACAGAGGTCAAAGAAGCAGGCTGTGTTTAGAACTCCTGTCAGCTTTATGACCACCATTGGCTGTGCGATCAAATGAACCATCTCGGGCAGCTGGGCAGCTTTACTTGTCAAAATCACTTCTTTGCAAGCTGTTTTTCTAGAAGTACAATAAATTCCAGATGGTCCCTGTTTTTTATTCTTAATTGAAAATATTAGCTCATACAGTATATTCTGATCATGATTTTTCTTCTCTCAACTCCTCCACGATTGTCTCTACTCACCTAACTCAATGCTATTTCCTTTTCCCTTTCTTCAGAAAACAAGCAAACAAAAATTTGAGACACATCAGAAAAAAGAAAAAGAACACAAGAAAATACACACACACACCAAAACCCCCATAAAACCAGAAACTAATATACATGCAAGACTAGTAAGATAACAAAAGTGCCTAAACAATATAGGACAAAAAGTTTACAAGGTTACCATTGAGTACCTTTTGTGTTCTCCATCTACTGCTTAAAGAGTGGTTAATATACCCAGTGAGACTCCATTGTAGAAAACTAATTTTTCCTTTGCAAATGGATGTCAATTGGAGATAGTTTCTTAGTTAGGAGTAGAAGCTCTTGTCCATGGGGAGCCTATGTTCATGTCCTTCTTTCAGTGCCAGGACGCAGTTTGGCTTGAATCTGTGTACGTCCTGTGCTTGTTGACAATGTGTGGGTTCAGAAAACACGTCAGTCCTGTTGTGTCTGGAAGACACTGTTTTCTTGGTGTTCTCTATCCCCTCTTGTAGGGAGCTGCGTTGTACCACGCCCTAAAGGTGGCGCTGGTTTCCGCCTTCCACCTTCCTGATGGGATGATGAGTGCTCTCGGGAGTAAACAACTCCTTATTGGCTGTAGGCGAGGATGGTGGCTTGCTTCCTCGCATCAGGACCTATGGGCGATGTCCACGTGGCTTACCGGGATTGGAGGCCCAGAGGGTATTTAGCCACTAGCGGACCCCCCTCCCCCCCCAGTCATTCGTGAGAGAGTGATTGTTTGTCATATGTCTGAGAGTGAGAGTGAGTGAGTGAGAGACAAGAAGATATCTGAAAGGCCTGAATAAACTGCAAAGAGAAGGCTCCGGTGTTGCGTGTTCCTTGCTGGCAAGGTGGCATGCGACACCCTCTGGCTCTTATTCCTGCCTCCTCTTCCACAGGGTTCTTTGACTCCTGAGGGGAAGGATTTGATGAAGACATCCCTGTGTAGGAGTGAGTGATCCAAAGTCTCTCAGTCTCTGCACATTGTCCTGTTGTCTCTCAGCTAGTTCTCATGAACTACAAGATCAAGCTTCTTTTACGATTGCTGAGTGAAGCACTGGTTTATGGATATAACAGTATGTCATTAGGAGTCATTTTATTGCTATTTTTTTTTTAGCAAAACAGTAGTATTTGGTTTTCCCATAGGTCTCTGACCTATCTAGTCCCAGATTCTTACCTCCCAAACATGTCAGACATGAGTTCCATCTCATGGGGTGGGCCTTTAATCCAACCAGAGTGTGTTTGGTTACTCTCCCATTTATGCCACCATAGCAGCTACATGCCATGAAGGCAGATCAGTATCATAGAACACAAGTTTGTATGTTGGTGGTTACTTTTTTCCTTTGGTAATGTGCATAGTACCTTCTAGTACCATCAACACTAGTCAGTAGGATGATGGCTCTGGTTAGCTACCTGCTTGACTTCTTCATGTTCAAAGACATATGTGAGTGTTGTCTTCAGCAATAGGGCCTTATTATCATTTCTTTTTTGGAAAGCAACCAATAGCATTGGTAGTAACCTGAGATGTTAAGAAGTTTCATAGGACCTCTTTGGCCAATGATTCAACTAAATATAAACCACTCCTGGAACTGGAGGTTTCACTTGGTGGTGCAAGATATCTAGTTTGGGCATTGTTTCTCCCATTATTTAGTGACTCCATGTAGATTTCTTTCATATATGTATATATGTTAGAAGCTTCTACAGTAGTACACTCCATATGACCTCTCAAATGGTCTTTATTGTTAGTGGTCCCTAGTCACCTTCCCTCTCTTCTACTTCCTTTCTATGTAATCCTCCCATACCAGTCTCCTCTTCTTTCTCCATAACTTATATTCTTTTCCTTTGATGAGTATGTACAGTCCTTCTCTATCTCCTCTGATTAGTTTTGGTTTAAAGCCTATTTTTTTAGATATTAAGATGGCTACACCTGCTTGCTTCTTGAGCCCATTTTCTTGGAATACCCTTTTCTATCCTTCTATCCTGAGGTAATGTTTCTCCTTGATGGTATGGTGTGTTTCTTGAATGCAGTCAAAGGATAACTCTTGGGTTTTTAATCTAGTCTGTGTCTTTTTATTGGGTTGTTGAGCCCATTAACATTGAGAGTCATTATTGAGCAGTGTTCATTGGTTTTTATTATTTTGTTGTTATGGTATAGGTTTCTTCCACCCCCTCCGTTTTATTTACCATCTCTTGCATTTTATTAGATGTGTTATGTTATGATATTAAGTACACCCATGGCTGGTAGCAGATGAGGCTATGGGAACCTCTTGCCCCATGCAGGTATGGTGCCATGGCAAAGAGATGCACAGTCTGGGCTCTTTAGGAGGGACACTATTGTAATGAAGGGAGGGAAAAGAGATAAATAGTGAGGAGACGGAGGAGATGAGTGGTTGAGGATGGCACCCTGTGGCAAACTGGCAAGAGGAAGAAATGAGAAGGGAAGGGGTTGAAGATGGAGAACCTTCTTAAATGCAGCTTGACAGAGTCAGAACTTCAGAAGGCTGGGTAGGTCAAGATAATTGCCATTGGCCAGCTGTGGCTTCAGGAAGTGGGATAGAGTCTTAATATGTGCTTAACCTCTTCAGACTGAAGTTTTTCCTCCTAGTGTCTTCTGTAGAGCTAGATTTGTAGAAAGATACTGCTTAAATTTGGTTTTATTATGGAATGTTTTTCTTTCTGCATATATTGTGATTGATAATTTTGCTAGATATAGTAGTTTGGCTGGCATCTGTGGTCTCTCAGAGTTCGTAGAACATCTATCTAGGCTTTTCTGGCTTTCAGAGTCTTCATTGAGAAGTTGAGTGTTATTTTAATGGACTTGACTTTATACGTTACTTGGTTTTTTACCCTTGCAGATTTTAATATTTTTTCTTCTGTATATTTAGTGTTTTGGTTATTATGTGTCATGAGGCATTCTCTTTTCTGGTCCTATCTATTTGGTGTTTTGTCAGAAAGGAACAGTGATAACCTAGAAGGTAGGGCTGAGTGGGTTCACAGGAAGTAGCAAAGCTGGGTTTGAGTTGGTAGAATTCCCAGGGTATGGAGGTAGGGTGGGAAGAATTACTGTTTGTTTTTATAAAAATTGGGCAAGAGAGATGGCTCAGCAGTTGAGATTACTGGATGCTCTACCAGAGGACCCTGTTTTGTTTCCTGGAACCCACTTGGCAGCTACTTCAGTTCCAGGGGATCCAATAATTCCCTCTCATGTCTGTGGGTGCCAAGCATGTATATGGTACACAGACAAACAAAAAAGTGGTATGCATAAAAATAAAAGGTGTGTGTGTGTGTGTGTGTGTGTGTGTGTGTGTGTGTGTGTGTGTAGGGCCTGTGAACACTACAACTTACACATGAAGGCCTGTAAACACTACAACTTACACATGAAGGTCTGAGGACAATTTGCAGGAGTCTGTTCTCTCTTCCTGTGGAGCTAGGGGATATAACTCAGACAAATAGGCTTATTGGTGAGAACCTTAACCTATCTCATAGGCCGTTTGTTTTTTGAGGTAGGGTCTCCTGTGAGTGGAGACTCTGTTCTTAGGATGGTGATAATGGGAAATACTATGGAACCCTTAAAAGGTGGCAGCTTTGTGGAGGCCTTTGGGTTATTGAGGCCTACCCTCGAAAGGAACTAGGGAACTCCTGAGGGATGGCTGCTTTAAAAAGAGCAAGCTCAGTTTTCTATTTAGCCCTCCTTTTCCATCAGATGTTCCTGCCGCCTCCCACCTTGGAGACCTCCACAGAGCCAGAGCCAGAGCCAGAGCTCTGTTTGAATATTTGCTTCCAAAACCAGAAACTAAATAATAAATAAGCATCTTTTCTTCCTGAGGTTACTTGCCTCAGGTAATCATCCTTCTGACTGACAATGACTGACTAATCCAGCTTTGAAACTGGCCTGCTGGCAAACTGCTCTGACATCTCCTTGCTTTCTTTCACCAGAGGTAATCAAATGCAGATGAGCTTCTTTCTGATTGTCCTGGAGTCATTTGAGATGTGAGAAGGAGGGCTGGCCTGTGGCCCTTAAAGACAGTTCTTTTTCAGTAACAAAGCTGGAGAACTTGGTGAGTTCTCTCAGTTTTTAAGTTCATTATAACTATAAAGGCTTCTTTCAGATCTCCCTTAAGACATTATCTCAATTTCTTTGTGATGTATGATTAGCCTGAAAATCTCTAGTGCTCATATGATGCACTTTTGAAGGGTTATCTGTTTTTTGAAGTGTTATTTATTTATATTCTTTTTCATTTCTCCCTTACTTTCTGTATACTTTGTGTGTGTGTGTGTGTGTGTGTATTCATATGTCTGTTAGCAATGTTTTTATCAATGTTTCCACATACCATGGTGATCCCATAAAATCTTATTACCTAGTGATGTAGCTGTCTTAATTTCTCTGAAGACTGGGTCAGGTTGTAAGTATATAAAGTATGTGTTGGTAGAAATTTCTTTTTATATTATTGTCAGAAATTTCTCTGTCTGGCCAAGCTGGTCTCACATCTATTTAGTTTCAAATAATCACACAAAGGCTTACTTTAATTATAAACTGGCCTATGACTAAGGCTTGTTACTTGCTAACACTTACTCTTAAACTAACACATAATACTTTTTTGACCATATGGCAGTTCTAGTTTTAATTATATGAGAAATTGCCATAGTGACTTCCATAATAGCTTCATTGATTTACATTCACACCAGTCCTATATAAGGGTTCCTTCCCACCAACACTTTTCACCTTGATTTTTAATGATAATTGTCCTGACATAGATAAAACTTTCTATTCGTTTAATGATTTTTTCTTTTTTATTATGAATAAAGTCTCATTTTTTAATCCATGCATCCCCTTGTTCAAACTCCCTTCTCCTCCCACCCTTCCCAGTCACTCTCTCTTCTCCCATCTCCTTATCTCCTCCCTAACAAGGGCAGGAGGTCCCAAGGTCCCAAGGTGGCTTAGTTCAGCATCCACTCCAGGCAGATCCGCTTTCCTCACCCAACATCAAGACTGGGCCAGGTGTTCCTCTGGAGGGAATGTGCGCCAAGGTGCCAGTCCAAGGTCCTTCAGATCCCAAGATGTTCAGTGGTTGTGGTTTGCAGCTTGGGTACGCTTTGCTTTTGTTTGAAGTACACTAATGAGCGAGCAATCCTCTGCTTATCTTTCTGGGTTTGTGATACCTCACTCAGGAGGATATTCTCCAAATCCATCCATTTGCCTGCAAATTTTAGGATATCATTTTTTCTTATTGCTGAGTAGTACTCCATTGTGTAGATGTACCACAGTTTGTTAATCCATTTTTCATTTGAGGGGCATCTAGGTTGTTTCCAGGTTCTTGCTATTTTGAATAATGTTGCTATGCGCATAGTTGAGCTAATGCTTTTGGGGTGCAAAAGTGCATCTTTAGGGTATATACCCAGTAGTGGTATTGCTGGATCCTTGGGGAGACTGATTTCCAGTTTTCTGAGAAACTGCCATACTGCATTCCAGAGTGGCTGAACCAGTTTACACTCCCACCAGCAATGGAGGAGTGTTCCCCTTGCTCCGTACCCTCTCCAGCATAGGCTGTCACCTGTGTCTTTTATCTTACCCATTCTGACAGGTGTCAGGTGGTATCTCAAAGTTGTTTTGATTTGCATTTCTCTGATGGCTAAAGATGTTGAACACTTTTTCAAATGCCTTTCAGCCATTTGTAATTCTTCTGCTGAGAATTTCCTTTTTAGTTCTGAACCCCATTTTTTGATTGGGTTATTCAAGGTTTTAGGATCTAGTTTCTTGAGTTCTCTATATATTTTAGAGACCAGCCCTGTGTCACTTGTAGGGTTGGTGAAAATCTTTTCCCATTCTGTAGACTGTCATTTTGTCCTATTGACAGTGTCCTTGGCCTTACAGAAGCTTCTCAGTTTCAGGAGGTCCCACTTATTGATTGTTGTTCTTAGTGTCTGTGCTGTATTTAGGAAGTGGTCACCTGCGCCAATGTGTTGGAGGGTATTTCCCACTTTGTTTTCTGTCAGGTTCAATGTGGCTGGGTTTATGTTGAGGTCTTTGATCCACTTGGATTTGAGTTTTGTGAAGGCTGATAGGTTTGCATCTATTTGCATTTTTCTACACACTACCATCCAGCTATACCAACACCATTTGTTAAAGATACTATCTTTATTCCATTGAATATTTTGGGCCTCTTTGTCAAAGATCAGGTGTTCATAGGATTTTGGGTTAATGTTGGGAACTTCAGTTCTAGTCCATTTTTCCACAAGTCTGTTTTTATGCCAGTATCAGGCTGTTTTTACTACTGTAGCTCTATAGTATAACTTGAAGTCGGGAATGGTGATGCCTCCTGAGGTTCTGGGAAGATGCCAGGGACTAGTTAGCCAGACATGGAAGAAGCAGGAAAGTAGGACACACAGAATGAAAGCACCAAGGCAAAAACACACATGATGAATACAAACACATTAAATTAAAAGAACTAGTGGGACAAGCCTAAGCTAAGGCAGAATGTTCATAATTAATAATAAATCTCGGTTGGTGGTACAAAGAAAACTACAAAACAACAGCCTTTATTCTAGATTTCTGGCTTCCAAACACAATACATTTGTATCTGTGAAACTATCAAATTTGTGGTACTTTGTATATTCTTATTCTGTATCCGTTTTTTTTTTTTGAGTCAAGATTTCCCACTACCAAGTGTCCTAGTTAGGGTTTCTATTGCTGTGAAGAGACACTGTGATCATGGAATCTCTTATAAAGAGAACATTTAATTGAGGCTGGATTACAATTTCAGAAGTTTAGTTCATTATCATTATACCAGGACAAGGTGGCATGCAGGCAGATGTGGTGCTAGAGGAGGAGCTGAGAGTTTTATATCTTCATCTGTAGGCAGCAAGAGACCATGGCCCACACTGAGCATAGCTTTAGCATATAAGACCTCAAAGCCAGCTTCTACAGTGACACACTTCCTCCAACAAGGCCCCATCTCCTAATAGTGCCACTCCCTTTGGGTCAGGCATTCAAAGACATACGTTATTGGAGGGGGTCATACCCATTCCAACCATCACATCAGGTTTTGAACTTGCTATGTCACCAAGGGTGAACTTGAACTGACTCCACCTTCCAATTTTTTGGATTCCAGCATGTACCAGTGGGCTGGAGAGATGGCTCAGTGGCTAAGAGTACATATTGCAAATTGTTCTCTAAGTGGATTTGTGTTCTATCCCATGCATCCACGTTCGGCAGTTCACAACTGCTTATAAGTCCAGCTCCAACTCTTCTGCCTTCTCCAGGCACTTGTATTCAGCAGCACATACCATCCTAATCCTACATAATTAAAAATAGTAAGAAATAAATCTTGAAGAAAAAATTATGCACCACCATAATTGGCTCTGTGGTATGTTGCTCCAGTTTTGAATATAGCTCCAAAGATGGTCTTGGCTGAGTTGGTAGAGTGCTTGTGAAGCATGCACAAGGAACTCAGTTCCATTGTCAGCACCACAAAAACAGGGTGTGATGATGTATATCAGTAAACCATGCAAGGGGTGGAGGCAGGACCATCACAAATTCAAAGTCATTCTCTCTTACATAGCGAGTTTTGGGCCAGCGTGAGCTACACGAGGGAGGTCCTGTCTTTAACAACAAATCTGATTCATTCTTTGGATCAAACCTCTCTTGATATATTTGTCAATGGCAAACATCGTCTTGATCAAGTTGTTGGTTTGACAGGAAAGAGCATTACTAAGAAAGTAATGGTTCCATGACGTGGCATTACAAGATTACTGTCAGAAACACCTAGTCAGCACAAGTTTTCTTGTCCTTTGTTAAAGGGGTTGAGGTGTTCTGTGTAGTGACACAAATTGTTTTAGATAGGACTGGAAAAAGATGTGATGACTAATAAAAATCTAGAATTTTTTCTTTTGTGGTTTAACCAAAAGACTCACTGTAAGAAATATGCTAACAATTTGCTCTTTGAGTGGGATTGTTGTTATAGAGTTCCAGTTGAACCCCTATGACAAGAAGATATGAGGCATATGGGGTTACAGGCTGGCATATGGACTATGCACTTTATTTTTGCATTTGCATTTCCTGCCTCTAGGGCATAGGAATGTTAAGGACATGAGGACCTGGGAGATGCTTCAGCAGGTAAAGGTGTACTTGTTGTCAAGCTTGTGGAATTGAGTTCAATTCCCAGAACCAACATGGTGGAAGGAGAGAACCGATTCCCACAAATTGTTCTCTGACCCCCGCATGCGTGTCATGGCATTCACACACCCACACGTACAAATAATTAGACATGCTTTAAAAAAAAAAAGACTTAAAAACTCCAGCCCCTACAAAATAATTTTGAATCCTAGAAAGTGCAAATGTAGACAACACCTGTATCTCCCAAAGGATTGATGTCATTTGATTTGTGTAAAGTAATCATTCCAAGTGAGAGGAAAGAGTGGGTCACTGCATTAAAATAAAATCAGCCTGGGAGATTGTTCTTTTCAGGGGCTGCCTTTCAGAATGTTCCCATTTAGCTTTTTAAATTGACTTCTCTTTGCAGACTGTCTTTGATGAGGCACTCTCATCTTCATGATTACCCCTGACATTTAGCACTTGTATAATTAACCAGGACCATTCTTTTCTCCCAGGAACGGATGGTGTGCAGCTAAGAGGCATTGTGAAAGTGTTTCCTTGGCTTAGGAGACTGGCGGTGGCTAAGCAGTCAGGATGAAGCCTGGACCTTGGCAGAGGTAGGGGTGGTTATTGGCACACAGCTCCCCTGACTTCTTTTTTATTCCTCCATGAAAGGTTCTTGGGTAACAAGGTAAGCTGGTATTTCCTATGGCATAGAATGAAATAGAAAATCCCATAAGCTTCTTTAAGGATTGACAACTCTATGTGTCACCCTTACAGGTGAGCTGAAAAAACAAAGAAATCACCCAGAAAAAGGATTGAAATGTTACTGATGGGATTTGTGATATCAAAGTGGGAGACATTTATTCTCCTTAACATGACTGTGTTGGGCCTTAAGTCTGGCTCAGTAGTAGAATGGGCAGAGCTGGAATCAAGAAACACGAGTGGAGCCGAGAAAAGCCCATCAGAGACTCTGCCTCCCCCTTTCAGTCTTGGTCTATAGTTCTGGCTGCTTTCCCAGATTCTAGACAGGTTGATGGAAGCACATGGCATTTTATTACTATGGCTTGGGAATGAAAGGAAGGCATGTTCATGATTGGGGGGTGTACCTTCTTCCTCACCTTCTTCACCTACTTATCTTTGCTTTCTCTGGAGCAAACCTAGACTCTGGGACATAGAGCCTGGATGCCAATTTTCTCAAGGAGGGAGACAGAGACAAGGATGGGCCTGGCAGTGTTGCACACCTTTAATCTCAGCATTTGGGGGGCAGAGGCAGGTGGATCTCTGTGAGTTCAAGGCCAGCCTGTTCTACAGAGCAGGTTTCCAGCCAGGGCTACATAGATAAGCCCTACATGAAACAAACAAATGAACAAATAAGGAAGGAGAGAGAGAGAGAGAGAGAGAGAGAGAGAGAGAGAGAGAGAGAGAGAGTTTGGTCTGAGTTTATCTTCTTAGACCTCCTTATTATAAATGGTACAGTACAAGACTGTTTGACCTTCTGTCCTTCACTGACATACTTGTTGGTCCTGTAAGGGTAAAGAATTTGTTGTAGAAACAAACACATTGTGAAAACATCATTTGCTACTAAGTGCTTGATAGTGTTTGTTGAGTTAATGAATGAATGAACTGTAAGTAGTGGCAAATAGTGCAGTTGTGTTGTGATGAAATTTGGTCTTATGAATCCTAAATTGCCTCAGACTCAACATGTAGTTCAAGATGATTTTGAACTTCTGATTCTTCTGCCTTCACCTCCTGAGTGCTGGGACTATAGACATTCACCAACATGCTCAGTTTATTCGGAGCTGGATATCAAACTCAGGACTGTGTGCATGCTAGAAAAACATTCCCAGTAGCTGATAGCTCATTTCCTTGAGTTTAGACATCTCAAAATAGACATCTATCTATCTATCTGTCTATCTATCTGTCTATCTATCTATCTATCTATCTATCTATCTATCTATCTATCTGTCTGTCTGTCTGTCTGTCTGTCTGTCTGTCTGTCTGTCTGTCTATCTCTGTGTGTCCTCCCCCTTTCTCTCTCTGTGTGTGTTTATGCCATATGTGTATGATGGTCACAGGTGTCGGATCCCCTGGAAGTAGATGCTGGGAACTGAATTTAATTCCCCTGGAAGAGTATCAAGTGCTCTGCACTGCTGAGCCATCTCTGCAGCCTCCTAGAGATCTTTTTTTATAAG
>PVIH01014159.1:0-55154 GCA_004025045.1 Sigmodon hispidus | reverse complement strand
TGGAAAAAAAAATTCAGAGGGAAAGATGAACACAAAGAAAATATAGGTGTAGCAATCTTATTTGTATTTCCACCCTTGATAAGCCATGCTTATGATTCTTATCCTCTGTATAGTTATTGTTAACCCTTCCACATTTTAAATTCTTTTTTTTACTGTGTTTTTTTTGATAAATACAAAATAAAGAAGGAAAAAAAAAAAGTAACTGAATCTGTTAAATATATGTTTGCTTAATGTATGTATATAAAATATTTAAAGTAATATATTTTACTATGTATACTTATAGTATATGTTATTATGTTAATGCATTCACATAATGCATTATTTAACATATATACAATATAAATATGTTTTGTGTACAAATAATTAGTAATAAAATACTGCAAAATTTTAAAGAAGCATCTATGAAACACTTCCAATATTTGGCAGAAATGTCTATGGTCTATTCTACATAGGCTCTCAGCAGACTGACCAATGGGGTAAGAGGGATTTCAATTGTTCTCATTGCCATAAACTAGCTTTCTCTTTACTATTCTACTATAAACAATTCATACCATGACAATCACTTCCTTGTAGTGGAATTATAGAGTTATTGTAGTTTTTTTTGTATATAGTTTTCAGAGACCTTTCAATTTTGCTACTCAATTTTATAAATTAATATGCAGTTTCTGTTAATGTTGTAATAGTTTTAGGAAGATAATAGAATGGCAGAAAGTAAGCAGGAACCTGGTTTTTGAACTATACCTTACAATCAACAAACATTCATGCTCACACATGTGTACATACTAACTTTTATACTATATGGTAAATGATAGCTATTTCCTGAAAGGTGTAAACTATTTAAAACTGAATTAGAGTTATGTGTGATTGGAATGGGCAACAGTTATCAATAATTGAACAGAAGATTCTATTTAGGGTATTATGTCAGTGCAGAATTTTATACACATTTGTATGTGTGGCATATGTGCATATATGTCTGTGTGCATATACTTGTACACATTTGTATGTGGCAAACAAATGTCAACTTCAGCTGTCTTCTTCAGTTACTCTGTGTCTCAATTTTTGAGATAGTGTCTATCACTGAGTCAGAATTTTAATGTTTTGTCCAGAATGGCTGGCAAGACAGCTTCATGGTTTCATAAGACCCCGTTTCTCAGACCTTAGAATTTATGATAAGATAAAAAAAGATATAAATTTCACCAGTATGTTAATACTAACCAGAGATAAATTTGACTCATCGACATGGTACTATCTCTGAGGTGTTGTAGCAAGTATATAACTGCAGTTGTGTTTTTTTTTCCTTCTTTATTTTGTATTTATCAAAAAAACAGTAAAAAGAATTTAAAATGCAGAAGAGTTAGCAATAACTATACAGAGGATAAGAATCATAAGCATGGCTTATCAAGGGTGGAAATGCAAATAAGATTGCTACACATATATTTACTTTGTGTTCAGCTTTCCCTCTGAATTTTTTTTTCCATCCCTGTATATCCTTATTCAAGGTCTCTTCCCCCTCCCACCACATCTGGTCATTTTTCTCTGCAACTCCCCATCCCCTCCCTTGGCAAGGAGCAGACAGTCCTATGGTCTCACTGACCCAATAATGCTTGGATCAGTCTTCACTCCTGGCCAAATCCAGTTTTGTCCCCCCTCCCTCAAGAGTGAGTCAGGTGTTCCTATAGTTGGACTGGGGTTTGAAGGGTCAGTCCAGGGTGTTTTTAACCACAGAATAGCCTACAAAACTCAGAGTTGACCTACAACATGTTATTCAAAGTTCAAAAATGTTTACTAGCAGTATTTAATATTACCAAAGTAATAATTAGAATTTAAATGTATAAATCCAATTTAAATAGAAAAAAGATGAAAACACAGATGATTGACAAGTAACCTAAAGTGGTCATATATGTATTTGAATTGTTATTCCAGAAAGACTTAGCAGTATGCTTCCTTACAGTCATAAGTTCCTATAAGGCCCATTTCATACTGATAATAATGGGTAAACTAGGGAGGATACTTTATTGATTAGAGAGGAGAAGAAGAAACATACTCTAATGGACAGCTAAGAGACAAGTCAGGTAGGCTTTCAATCTGTTTAGCAACTTTAGGAAAGAAAAAGCAGGAAGACATAGCAGGGACATTTTACTCTTTGAGGGAAAAAGCTTGCTCATGGTCAGTACATTTGAGCAATCCACACTAGGTCACAAGGCAATATTTATCATTCTATGTCCTTATCCTATCCCCAGGTGTGATACCTTCCATTGTACATTCTGACTTGGGGTAGTGTTCCTTAGTTGTATCACAGGGATTTTACTTTAATTTGGGAGTTTTATTATTTATCTTAAGGGAAGATATTAAGCTTATCCTACCATGTGGAACACTGTTCCCACAGAAAGTCACTACCTATTTTTCCAGTTACCCCAGGAGATTTATCATTTATCAGTGAAATGTCTGGTGTTACAGTGATATTGATGTTCCATTTGGCACATAAGAAGCAAACAGGTGGCTCCAGAGGTCCTCTTGACCTTCCCTTCTCAACTCCTATCTGCCCTCCCTCACTAATAGCTACAAAACAGGAACTCCCTCATTTTATTATTATAATTCACTAGCCCTCAGTCTGTGAATCTCAACGTCTTTGGAAGTCTCATATCAGACATTTACATTACAATTCATTACAATAGCAAAGTTACTTATGAAGTAGCAACAACACAATTATATGTTTGGAGGTCACCACAACATGAGAAATGTATTAAAAGAGCACAGCATTATGAAGGTTGAGACTAACTACTTCTAACTGCTAACTGATAGCTTAAGAATCTTTCATCCTTTTGAGTAATTTATTATAGTTCTCTTTAGCTATAAGTAAATACTGCAATTTTATCCTGTAGGAAGATTCTCTGGTCACATTGTAATTAAGTTATAACTTCATTGCTGTACAATAAATCAGCAAAAGAAATGCTTTCAACTGTTTGATTATTTCTTAGATTATATGCTACAGAAAAAATTAATTTTTAAATTGGTTACTCCATTTTAACAATTTATTCTACCCCTGCATCTACTAAAGATAGAAGAAACAAAACTATGGATAGACAAATTCAATTTCATGGTGTTAGGACCAGTAGAAATCTATGATTGTAATTATTATTATTCACAATTACCCATTGCTGTTTACATCACAATCTTTGCTTGCATATCATCTCTTGGTGTCTAAGTTTTGGGTGATGACATACTTTAGTAGTTACTTTCATCTGGCTGTAATAACAGGCCTCACATCAACAATCTATCGAGTTAAAGACTTATTCATGATTTTTAGAGACACCATCTGTCATGGCAGGAGAAACATTGGGTGATCCCCATCATGGCAGTCAGGGGACAGAGAGAAGCAGTCCTAAGAAGCTGAAATTAGAGTAGGAACCAAAGACATGTTACCAGTTACTTCCTTCAGCTGTTCCCTAGCCTCTATGAACACAAATTCTACCACAGCACAATAAATTATTCAAAGATGACATAGTCACTAGGCCAGATCACTATGGATCTAACTATCTCTAGAAATACCCTAACAGAAAAACATTATTGTGCTATACACTATATTCCTAGGCATTTCACAATCCACTCAAGATTCACAATCAAGATTAAGCATCATCTGTGCATTTTTATCTTTGTGTTGGTTTTATTGCATTTCAGTTTTATATTGTGTGTCTATACTCCCCATATACCCAAGGTTTTCTTCAAAGCAATTTTTCTATTACTTCTAATTGGTTTATTTTTCCAATCTAGGTAGCTTAAATTGTCATCATCACTGAATTCACATTACAAACACTTGGGCTCAACACAATTGGTTAAATCTAATTAATTTCAAGAACCACAGAGTGTGTCAATGATTTTCATAACAAATTATAAGAAGTCCAACATCTGCCCAAGACCTCAGTTGCTAAATTCTGTTTTTACCAGATTGTTAAAGTCTGATTTCCTCAACTCTATGTGTGTCTTTTTTTCTGTTTCTCTTTGTAAATTTATCATGAACACTTTATAACACTATGGGTTTGAAGGTCTACCTATTCAATTTTTGTTTGACTTCTAATGAAATGGATTGTATATTCTTGAGTTTCCATTAGTGTATGCTTCTTAGAAATTGTGCTCCTCTGTACTTCCTTTGTTTAGTTCTTTATAGTTTGAGGAATAAATGCACCTTAAAAATATCCAAAATTGGCCTAGCTGGATGGAAGTGTGTAGAAAAATGCAAATAGATCCGAGCCTGTTACCATGCACAAAACTCAAATCCAAAGGGATCAAAGACCTCAACATAAACTCAGCCTCTTTGAACTTGATAGAAAAGAAAGTGGGAAATACACTTCTATGAATTGGCATAGGCGACCACTTCCTAAATATAACACCAGTGGCACAGACACTAAGACCAACAATCAATAGGTGGGATCTCCTGAAGCTAAGAAGCTTCTGTAAAGCCAAGGACACTGTCAATAGGACAAAATGATAGCCTAAAGAATGGGAAAAGATTTTCACCAACCCTACAAGTGTTAGAGGACTGATCTCTAAGATATATAAAGAACTCAAGAATCTAGAGCCCAAAACCTTGAATAGCCCAATCAAAAAATGGGGTTCAGATCTAAAAAGAGAATTCTCAGCAGAGGAATTACGAATGGCTGAAAGGCACCAGAAAAAGTGCTCATCATCTTTAGCCATCAGAGAAATGCAAATTAAAACAACTTTGAGATACTACCTAACACCTGTTAGATTGGCTAAGATAAAAGGCACAGATGATAGCCTATGTTGGAGAGGATGCAGAGCAAGGGGCACACTCCTCCATTGCTGGTGGGAGTGTAAGCTTGTTCAGCCACGTTGGAATGCAGTATGGCGATTTCTCAGAAAATTGAGAATCAATCTCCCCAAGGACCCAGCAATACCACTTCTGGGTGTATACCCTAATGATGCACAGTCATACTCCAAAGGTATTAGCTCAACTATGTTCATAGCAGCATTATTTGTAATAGCAAGAACCTGGAAACAACCTAGATGTCCCTCAACTGAAGAATGGATTAACAAACTGTGGTACATCTACACAATGGAGTACTACTCAGCAGTAAGAAAGAATGATACCGTACATTTACAGGCAAATGAATGGACTTGGAGAATATTCTCCTGAGCGAGGTATCACAAACTCACAAAGATAAGGAGGGGATGTACTCACTCATTAGTGGTCTCTAAACAAACAAACAAGAATAAAACAAAGCATGCCCAAGCTGCAAACCACAACCACTGAACAGCCTGGGATCAGAAACTCCTTGGACTGACTCTTCAGATCCCACTCCACCTATAGGAACACCTGACTCACTCTTGAGGGAGGGATGAGAAAACTGGATCTGCCAGGAGTGGAGACTGAACTAAGCAATATGGGGTCAGTGGGACCATGGGACTGTCTGTTGCCTGCCCAGGGAGGGGATGAGGAGTCGTGGAGAAGAAAAAATGACCTGATGTGGCGGGAGGGGGAAGGGACCTTGAATAATGATATACAGGGATAGAAAGCGTGACTTCTTTGTTCATAATAATAATAATAATAATAGTAATAATAAAAAGTATACTGAAAGCAAGACACAACTGACATATAGAAAAATATCAAGTCAATGTAATTTAAACTATACTGAAGTGTGATTTTTACCTGTTATTCCCATATTAAGTCAATAAATATTTTACATCCATAAAATATGAAACATCACAATACTTTATGTCAGAAGTCAAATATTCCTTATGTGAACATGTGTCACAAACTTTAGTTCACACTTTTATTATTTTAGTGAGTTTTATGTCACCATCATCTCACAGGATTTTTTCATATTGCTACTTGATTTTTGTTGTGAATTATCTTTAATTTTGTGGAAGACTATTATAATATGAGGTTTCTGTCCTGTCTCTGCGTCATCCAAACCGCAGACCCACAGCCCCACAGAAACACATAGAAGCTTTTATTAATTACATTCTGCTTGGCCTATGGTTCGGGCATATTGCTAACTAGATCTTGCTTCTTAACTCTACCCATTTTCATTAATCTGTCCTGCCACATGATCCTTGGATTACCTATTTCTTTACATCTTACTTCTTGGACTGCTGGATAGCGTCTCTCCTGACAATGTCCCCCTTCCCCTTTGTCTATGCTCAGATTTTCAGCCTCCTTCTAAGATGTCTGCCATATGCCCAAACAGCCCTTTTATTATGAAATGATAGTCCACCAGCCCCTACCCCTAAGCCAGCAGCAACAGTGCTTGGATGCCATATTTCTACCCAGTACTGGGCCTATCAGTGAGTTTTGCAGAATCTTGGATCATGGAACATATTTTTATTGCTTAAAAAAAAAGAAATGATATTCACAGTATACCAAAAGACATCCCACACCAGACTATTAGGGTTGTCTAGAATCCATATGAGAATAGTCATTTTCCATTCTGTGTGTTGTTTTTTCATCATATCAATCCATGCCTGCATCCCTTGGTCTTAGGATACTATAACAAATATAAATTTGAAAACTTGAGTGTAGACACTAAGACATCTTATTTCATATTTGGTTTCAAATTTCCTGGACATGCTTTATGTACCTAGGTACCCTCCTGGTATCAAATCAAGACACAGGGGCTTACGATAGCCTAGGGAACTATAGAAATGTGGTGAAACAACACAAGTCCTGTATCCTTCATAAACTTCAGCTTATTCACTCTTAGAAATCAGAATGAGCTGGAGATATGGCTCAGAGATTAAGAACACTGACTGTTCTTCCAGAGGTCCTGAGTTCAATTCCCAGCAACCACATGGTGGCTCACAACCATTTATGATGAGATTTTGTACCCTCTTCTGTATACTGTATACATAATAAATAAATAGATATTTTTTTAAAAAGAAATCAGACTGTGTCATAAGGCCTGATGTTGTGGTTTAAATATGATTTGATATTAAAACTTCATGTATTAAAAGATTTGTTCCCCAGAATAACATTGGGGTATAAAGTAGAATGTGAATGGTCTGTAAGACATAGGAATTAGCTAAAGGTATTAGCTAGGGCAGTTTCAACTTGGAGACAGGATTATGCACTATGAAATAGAAAGCTTTATCTTGTTTTAGTGGATTTTTTATGTAAAAACTACAGTAACATTTTTCGTATGCATGTGGAATAATTATTGTCCATATTTAAAATAGTTCATGACTGTTTTAAATGATTGTGATTTTTCTTGAGTACACATATGTTATCTTGGTAAATTTTCAAGAATATGATATCCAAATATTAAATTCTAAGTGAAAACACACCACAATTGATATTTCATTTTACATCCCTTACCAATTTTATATCATTTTTCTTTTTGTAAAAATTGATCTTTGTTATATTTTTGTGTTATTTTTGGTACAGTATTCCACTGTGTATCCATATATCTGATATTTTTTCTCCCTTCTTAAGTACTACAATTATATGCATGTCTTACCATGTAAAACACCCTTTATTCTTTCTTAAATTCTTTTTTATACACATATACACACACAGCTATAATTCATAAAAAAGAAGGGAAAAAAGAAAAAACTAAATTAGGAATGAAGTGTGACATAAGGCTAGAGATATGGCTTAGTGGAAAGAAAACCTTGCCATACACACAGATGATCTGATTTTAGGTACTCAGAACTCACAATAATAAGAAAAGAAAAACAGGTGAGGAAGTACACGTCAGAATTCACATCACTCCTGTACCAAGATATCAGGTGTAGCCAGGAGATTCCTAGAAATGTTGTGGGCCATCTAGATGGCTGTATGCAGTAGTGAAAACAAGATTACTTTCCCAAAGAAGGTGAAAAGTGAGGTTCGACACTCAAGATTGTCTTATGACAGAGAGAGAGAGAGAGAGAGAGAGAGAGAGAGAGAGAGAGAGAGAGAGAGAGAGAGAGAGGCAAAGACAGAGAATGAGGGACTGATACTGAGACAGAAAATAAGATAAAGAGAAGAAAGAAGTTTTGAGACATCTGATATTTTAATTAATAGTTTATATTTTATCAACACAATACATAAACCTAATTTCACATTTAGAAGAAGCCTGTAATGCAAGAAATGAAGACAGTGGGATCTGTTTATTCTCCAATTTTGTGCAAAGAAAGGTATTATAACTACAACTAGAACTTCTGATTTAATAAAAATACACCTATGAAGTGTTCATTCTATTGATTAGATATTATGAATCCAATGCTTTTAAAGAAGTGATAACAATAACTAACACTCTATAATGTTTGGCTATTTTAACTATTTGCTAATCAGAAATGAATATCTTAGAAAAAATTTCCAGTCTCTATTACAGAAAAACATGCTATCTCTTTTTCTTATTAGATATTCCTTGAATAAATTCATATTTATGAATTTGATTGTTCACAGATATTTGATATGTATCTATAATGGTACCAATAAGTATACTACTAAGTATTCTGGGTAAAGAATTTGTAGTTTTACACAACAGATATATTAACATTTTGTTTAGTTTTGTTTCAGACAGGGCTTCTCTGTGTAGTTCTAGCTATCCTGGAACTCTCTCTATAAACCAGGTTGTCCTCAAACTCAGAGATCTATTTGCTTTTGACTCCTCAGTGCTCGGACTAAAGGCATGTGCCACCATTGTCCGGTCAGTACCGTTTTTAAACATTAGGATATAACTATATTGTGTGGTTAATTCAAAACACTACTTAGCTAATTACCTGATGTAAAATACCTGAATCATTAAAAAGTGGTATTTTAGATGATGTGCATTTTGAGTCTTCTAATAATCTGACAGTAAGATTTTTAAGTAAAATGACCAAATTGATTATTTTAAGTACACTGTCATATGGACCATAAATTACATGTAACACCAATATATTATTTTCAAATTTTTTATTATAGTTGGGGAATATACATTAGCCTTATATACACACATACACATATATCATTATATATGGACATGTATATATATATATATATACATATACATGTGTGTGTGTGTGTATTTGAATTTCTACTTTTTCTCCTTTTGGATTAGAAATCAAACCTAGGCTTTAGACAAGGTAAGCATGTGTTCTACCAATGAGGTGTTCCTTAACAAATGCACTTCTGGTTTTGAATTTCATCTTCTATTATTTTTTGAACACTCACCATCAAGGAACTGTATTATCCATAGATTCAAAGTCATTGAATTGAAATGCCCAGTGATTTATGAGTAACAAGCGATAAAAGAAATCCATTCCCCTCATATCAAGGTGTTGTATAAAAGCTTGGGTATTTGCAAAATGGATTCTGACAGCTCTGAGACAGAACAGCATATTCTGTTGAGTCCAGTTTGTTATGTAAATATCAATTTTATATGAAGCATATTGGGGCAAGTTTTTGAAAAAATATTTTGACAATATCATCAAGATGGTACTTTGAGTTTACAATTTAAATTAGTGTTATTTATTTTTCTAAAATGTGTTTTCTCAGTCTCAGTTGTGTTTTTCAATTTGCCCTTTATAATATAAAAGTAAAAGCATTCAGAGGCTAAGTTACCAACATCTCAACAGGAACTAATTTAAATAAAAGTAAAAAGAAATAATAAAATAAAATATTACTTATCAAACATATATTGAATATTTTCCATAAACAATAAAATCCAGGGGTATGGCAAATACAAAGAAATCATTAAAAGATACAAAAATTCTCCATTATGAAGATTTATTATAAATTAGTAGATATTATAAAAGATTGAAATACATAGCACAGCAAATGAATAGTACAGAGAAAATAAGAAGAGAAGGTATGTCTATGAATAATTATCAGAGTACATATAAGGTATGGCATGATAAATAGGCTGCTGTAAGGATAACTAGGCTATAGTCCAGATGACTCCCAGTAGCTAGGTAACAGGAAAGTTAAGAAAGATAGCCCTAGATTCCTCTGGAAAGGGAAAATAGAGAAGTTCTGAGAAAATTTCAATCATGAAGAAGGGGAATCAAGGGGAGGTGAGAAGAGAAGATGAAAGAATGGGATGGTGTATGGGGGAGTAAATGAAAGAGAGAGGGAGAGAGAGAGAGAGAGAGAGAGAGAGAGAGAGAGCGAGAGAGCACAAAGAAGTGGATATCCAGATAAAGGGATTAGAGAGAAACCTGATACTAGGGAACACCCAAGAACCCAAGGATAAACCCATCTGGTATCCCAAGCAATATTGGAGAGGGAGACTAAATTAGCCTTTCCCTATTATCATATGAGTGGTCGACCACCCTAATTGTCATTATATAACCTTCATCCAGCAATTGATGGAGACAGATGCAGAGATCTATAACTAAATACCAGGCTGAGCTGCTAGTCCAGCTGAAGAGAGGGAGTAGAGATTACATGAGCAGCAGGATCAGGATCACAATGGGGAGACTCATGGAGTAGGCAGTCCTGTGTTGTGAGCTTGCAGACTCTGAAATAACATGGGACTAACCTTCATAGAACAGATCTGAATGCTCTGAATGTAGATGACAGTTGAAAGGCATAGGCAGTTAGAGTCCATTTCAGAGCTTATTCTGGGTCCATGAACTGGCTCCTCGAAGCCCATGCCAAGGGGAAACATCTTTTTCTGCCTTGATAGCTTTGAAAATACTTGGGTGAGGGACTAGGCCCTACCTCATATGGATATGCCAGACAGAATTGAATCACCATGAGATTCCTTTCCTTTTCTGGGAGTGAAGGAGAGGAGGAGAGAGGCTGGGGGAGGACTGGGAGAAGGGGCAAAAAGGGAGCAGTGGGAAGTATAGAAAAAGAAAATTAAAAAGAAATAAATGATTAAAAAATAGGCTGCTGTTTTCTGGGGTCATTTGTGCCTACCAACTTGGTTAATAGCGGGAATATAGTGAAGTTCACAGAAATGTGTTATCTTACTGGCTGTGTAATCAAGAGAACTGAGTTCAGGAAGTACTATTACAGAAATACATCAAGACTCATGATTAATGGGATTCTTTTATAAGAGGAGATGGTGGCCAAGACGGGAGGTGCTATAAACCTGAAACATAGCTGTATCTTGTTTTAATGAACAAGAGTGTGTTCCTATGCTTAGAAATATAATCAAAACATGAATGATTAATACCAACTAGACTGAGCGGTAATGACAGAGGACAAGATAAAGACGATCACACTTACAAAAGGAAAATAGACGTGATAAAAACTGTGCTCAAGGTGTTGGCCTAGAAGAAATGACTTGAGGAGACTGCAAAAGAGTAAAAACATATATCAATGTGAGGGAATGTAATAAGAGGAAAAAAAAGTGGCCTAACCTCAGATTAAGTTTCAGGCTTTCATTAAAGTCATATTTGAAGACTTTTGATTTTTCTTACCGGGAATTTACTTGTGGTTGTTTATATGTTGTTTGACACCCTGCCTCAGTACTGTATGGGACTGGCCATGAATAAGTGAACAAGTTCACTAACGGCAGCTTAAATACATTCTCCAGTAGAAAGATCTAAGTTAGTCTCTCTTTGCAATCATCATGTTTATCATGTAAAATCTATAAGAATTCATGATCAAAAGGTGGGAGACATTTGGGCTAGGTAGGTTCTTCGAACAGTTTGAATCAACACAGAATTTTTCTTACATATGAAATGCTAGGGAATTTCAAGTTCATCACTCCTTACATTTCCTTGGAAACTCACTTCTCTTAAAATTTATAATTTTCCTGTAAGAAAATCCACTCAGTTGCTCTCTCCACTTTCTTGAATTCACTTAATTATTATTTGTAGTTATAGGGGCAAGTTAGTCAAAATTTGTGTACTACACAGGTAATAATGAAAGTTGAATATAGAGTAAGAGCAGTAACTAATTTTGTTGTGTGTGGGAATGCAGGAAGCCATATATATATATATATATATGTGTGTATATATATATATGTTCATGTATATGTAGTTACTTATACAAAATACATTTTCCATTATAATGCATTTTATAGGGAAAAGGAGGTAGACCTTTCGAAGGTAGGCAACTGTTGATTGACATGGGCAGTATTTGGAGCTTAGAGGGGTGGAATCAGACTATGTTTCTGTACATGGGTTGGCACATCAGAGCTCATTCCCTTCAGAGGAACACATAATCTAGTCTTGATAGTAGGATGAGGAAATCAGACTTGTGTGGAGTGGATGTGCCATAACGGGACTTCTTGCCCTTTTGGAGGAGGTGATGGGGAGATGGGGAAGGAGGAGACTGAAGACTGACTGGGAGGGTTTGGGAGGAGGGAAGAAAAGGGGAGCAAGGGAATACATGGATAAAAAGACTTCCTTTTATAAATTAAGAAAATAATAAAAGCTCAGTTTTATGGGGCTATTGGAGAAAGACAGTTAATTCTTCTAATGCTTTAAGCAAAAATATAACTTGAGATAACAAACAAAAAGAAAATACAGAGGCACATTTATTTTCTTACTAGTAAAGATGCAGTAAAAAATCTAGCTCCTAGGCAGGTCTCTCTGAAGGAACTGACTTGTCAGTACATATCCGTGAGAATCATGGACCAGTATTCACAACATATGATCTGCTAGGTGGATGAAGAGTGAACACAAACAGAATCAGTATGTTATTGTAGACAGAAATGAATTAAATGTTTGGACATTAAAAATGTTCTGAGAAGGGGCATTGGCCAATATGGGAGCCATAGGGATGATTTCAGCTTAACTACAAATGAAAAAAATAAAAGATGTTTATTGAGTTGATGGGTGAATCATTTTCGTTGTTTTTCAAAAATCAACATTAAACTTTACATAAAAAAGCAAAACATTGAGGATAGCTAAACAAAACAAAACAAAACAAACAAACAAAAAACTACCCATACAGTAATAAAACTTCTCTTTTCTCTAAAATACATGAAACATACAAAATAAAGTTTAAAGCTCCTGAAGCCAGGTTAGGCTCAGCTACAGATGAAGAAAGCATAGTAGGTCACAGCTAATGCTCATGGATGCAATATGGCCACCACAAAATCCTGTTAAGCAGTCCTCTACAGTCAAACCAGAAGGTTTTTTGTTTTGTTTTGTTTTTATTGTTGTTTTTGTTTTTTGGGGTTTTTTGTGTACATGTATTTTAAATCACTTTATTCAGTCATCATCTTTCAATGAAATAAGAATGTTTTTGCTTAAAGTTCACTAATCTTGAACAAAGACCAAAGTGATAGGACTGACTGAATAAAAGACAAGCTGTATGTGGTTGGTTCAGAGAAAAGTGACTGCCATGAATAATACCTGAGGACTTTTAGATAGCACTAGCAACCAGAAACAGAAGGCAGCTAGCAGCATAGCTATGGCATAATTAACACAATAGAGAATAGGAGAGGAGATGGCATCAACGGACTAGAGAATAATGAACATCTTAAAATAGCCACAAAACAGAGCTTTAATGTGGACCTCTATTATGTGATCTTTCACAACTTTGGGTTATGATAACCAAATTTTAAGCATGATTTTTGCAAAAGCAGTGAAGTTAGAAGTCATAAAATGAGATGACACTGATTTAATGATTATCTAATGATCAGTGACCAGGAAGAACTTGGAGTTTCATATGCTATGTGTATGATTTCAATCCACTTACTTGACTTTGGTAAATATACACTTATTTAGTGTATACATTAAGAAATTTCACAATATAAACAAAATCAATTATAGGTTTTAGTATAAGTGTGTAATATAAAATTAATATTGATATTTCATTTGGAAATCTTCCTTGAACTTAATCAACTGCCAGAAATAAAATAAAAATAAATAAAAGTTCACTGTTCTTCATTTTCTGGGAATTACAAAAGTCACATCTGCAGAGCACATTTTTATGCAGAGCACAGCTGCATTTATTTGTTATAACACCATTTGGGGCCAAAGGCACAAAGCCTATGAGTTCAAGGTCAAACTGGACTACACCTTGTTTTATTATCTCAAAAACAAGACAAAACCCACAGTTAATACATTTATTTGTTAACTTAATACATGTAAAATTTGGATATCTATGATGTATTCTGTAGTAGCTTCATGATGTAATCATCTGTTGGGATATATGCTCAAATCAATGAAATCAATATTCAAGGAATGTTGTTGACAGGAAAGACAGAGTCATTAATCCTAATGAGTTTTCAGAAAAAAAGAAAAAAAAATTCCTCATTTGGAATAGAAAGAGAAACACATATAGTCAGTTAAGGTTTAATCAGTATATGTATTAGGATATTTCATGGTGCTTCTAGTGTCCTGATAGGTAATTGATCTATGTAAAATTACTTAAAACTGTCAGGATATGACTAATAGTGTTCTCTTTACAGAAGTATATGCTTCTGCTATACTCCTCTCCACTCTTATAAAAATATCAGTCATCCTACAAGCTCTACTTCAACCACACATTTAATAGAAGAATGGATTGCTCAAGCCTTTGCAAGTTCAAGCAATTGCAAAAACAAATCACCAGTTGTTTTATGTTAGCTCTAACTGCCTACACATATGAATGTATTTTGCACAGACTTTGCACTCCTATTTGTAGAGATCATTTTCATTCTAAGCACATAAAATATTTCTGCTAAAGGACCATAAATGAAGAGTGGTTTTTGCAGAGCAGCCTCAACATATGAATAAGAAGGCAAGACAAACATAATTTTAATACTATTCATTAAACATGTGCACTTTAATTCCTTATAAAGCTGAATAGGCATTGGAATGATTGGAGGTCCTAAAGCATGAAGGGTGTTTTAACTACTCACAAATAAAAAGCTATGAGATTGATCAAATGCAGTTACTATATAAACAAATACAGATTAAAGACATAATTTTAAAAAGTTATCTCACTTGTATAGATATCATAGTTGTGTTGATACTCAGATAATTACCAAAGCCCTAGTAATGGGCATGTTTGTGAGAGATGGCTCTCCTTAGAGATATGGTGTGGTTCTCCTATTCCTCCATGACAAGAAAAGAACTAAAGAATACATACAGAATTTCCTATATATTCTCTGTATATAGCTTCTGAATTCGTCTTAAGACGTCTTAAGGGACCTAAAATTTAAAGACTTTTTCAACATGGTAGTAAGTCTTTATTGTGCTTGTGTTGGGTTGACATTTTCATTGCTGCTGTTAATAGCATGGGACACCTTCCTTACAACAAGCAAGGTCTTTTTAATTTTTTTGTTTTGTCTTTTCCGAGATTATTCATTTTTAGTTTTGTTTATTTTTATTGTTTGGTTACCTTGTTTTCTCTAATGAGAGAGTAAGAAAGAATGTGAATTTGAGTAGGTAGCGAGAAGGGGAGGATATGAGGGGTTGGAGGAGAAATAATGATCAGAATATATTGTATAAAAGTCAATTTTCAATTAAAAAATAAGATTTATACAAAATTTCCTCAGTGATTTAGGGAGAGATCAGAGGCCTCTGAAAATGCAGGCGATTTGAGTGCATCCTCACAAAGGTGCAGGTGTTTTAAACTAATAATTGTCTCACTGGGTTAACTACTTAGAAGAATATGTAAAGTTAAAATGGACACTATTGCTACACAAATATTTGCAATATTAGATGAAATGTTTCTTTTGATTATAAAAATTAAGCAGTATAACAACTTTTATAAAATACCAATTTCTATACTTTGCTGTGGCATCAAATAATTATCAGAAAACTTATTTCTACAACTACACGTCTTTCTGAAGTCAGACTTTATTCCAATGACTCAACTAAAAGAGAGCGTATTAAAAGAGCATGGAATATGTCATTAAAATGTCAATAACAGATTTTCAAATAAGACAATCAACAGCCATTAAAAGACAATTTTATAAAAAGTAGCTTTTGCATTAAAATATTAACCTGAGATATTTCTTAGATATATTAATATATAAAAATTTTCAACTTTCAATATTATGTTAAGACAAATTATTCAGCAATGGTTTTTTGGAATACTCAACATGTTTAAGAAAATACAAAAGAAAATTGAAGTTATAGTGTTTATAGTGGTCATAATGATAAGATTTTATGTAACATCTAATTCAATCTTTTATTAGTGCTTATTTAAAAATAATACTATTGCAATATTTTAATTTGTGCCCTCAAATCAGTTTACATTTTATATCATGTATAAATATATACATATAAATATATGTATAAATATATAAATAATTTTAATTTTATTAAAGGGACTGTGGCTTTTGACAATATTGCATTAACTCAAATGTTAAAGGATGCAATTTTCATTAAAGTAAGCTAGATAATAATTGATGCACATGGTAAATAGATTAGCATGTAAAACCTAGCATTTATTCAAACAGCCTACTGCATATTTTAAGAGCATTATACTTAAGAAGTCATTAAGCCATGTTTAATATATGCATTAATGTGTAAAATATTTTAAACAGAGGTAGAAGTGTATAAAGTAGGTCAATTATATATTTAATTTTGTATTAATATATAGATTATTTTATTAAACATATAAAATAAAAAAGAAGTCATTAAGGTATAAATATTTTCTTAAATAGTCAGATATTATAAATAAGTCTTTTATTTTAAAATTTATGAGCATCTTAAGACCCTACATAGAACAATTTTTTGAAAGACTCTGAATGATAATTACTAATTTCATTCTTCTATATCTTGTAAAGATAAGATATAATTTATACATTTCTAGTTGCTAAGAATCAATTCTATATTAACAAATTATAGAAAGCAACATGAGATTATCATATACATTTGTAAAATCAGTTCATAAAATCACACAAATATATTATAACAAGCCATATTTATCACATCATATTCTAAAACAAATGCCTTTAAACATCATGGTATAGCATTTCATAATTCATCTTGTTTTAATGCCTAAATTATATCAGTCATTGATTTTCTAAGGAAATTTTAAATACTATCTACCTTACATAAATTAGCCAGAGAATGAGGACTTGTGGTTTTCTAATAAATTCCATTTTATATTCATATAAATAAATATATACATATATACATAATTTTAGTTACAATGAATATCAAAGAAATCAATGAATTTTAGCATAACAGCCAGATAAGATTATTAAACAGAGGCTATTTATTTATTTAAATGGCACATTAGAAATTTAGATATTTAAACTTAAAATAAAAACTTCAAAGATAGACATCAGAATTTGAATTTAAGCAAAGTGACTGGCCAAAATATATGATTTTATGTTACAATTATAAACCTATGGAATGCCATACTAATAAAAGACACTCTTTCAAATCCAAAGGAACATATTTCAGCATAATAATGATAATAATAATTATATTAAATTGCTTTCCATGTATCCTTCTACTCACTAACATATCAGTTTCCTAGTTATTCGTCTCCATTTTAAATATGTTCTTGCCTCAAACTGCATCAGACAAATATGCTCATTCTTATGGAGACTACTACCATTCCAAAAAAATTGACACTTAAGTAGTATCTCCAGTGCTTCATGATCACTGGAAAGCATAGTGACATCCTTGTTTATGAGACTTACTAGAGTATATGCTAATGGCCTCTCAGTCATTATTTCACTTACTGTAAGGAAGTGTGCTGTTTCTCCTAATTGTTCATAAAAGTTTAAACACAACTGATAATCAGAAGAAGGACTATCTACCAGCTCTCTGACATCTTTCATTATTCTCCTTGTTTCTATTTTGTTAAAGTAATTCTTTCTTCATCTATTTTTCAAAGCTTATTTCAGAACAAAAATTAACTTGTTGTACTAAAATTTATTACTCAAAATAACAGGAGTGTGATAAAATGTTCTCAAAGTGGAAGATAACTAATTTAAAGTCTTTCTTGGAAATGATCAAGGTGATGTTGGGATATAGGCAGACTGGACAGGGAGTGATTGGCAGAAGTAGCAATAAAGTGATTTAAAACACAAGATGACCTGGCAGTGATGTCAAAACCTAGGAGAAAGCCAATGAAACAGCTATTTCAATCAGTCATTAAAAGTTCCCAGGACAAAGCAGGTCACAAGGAAACAGTTTTCACTTGAAAGCTGTTAATCTGAATCCAGTACCTGACAAACACTGGAGTATCTGGTTTTAGATAAATAAATAGATGATAAAAATGTGTTTACAACTATTGAAGAAGATATTCT
This sequence comes from Sigmodon hispidus, assembly GCA_004025045.1. NCBI lineage: Eukaryota > Metazoa > Chordata > Mammalia > Rodentia > Cricetidae > Sigmodon > Sigmodon hispidus. Next base: position 37,062 of record PVIH01014159.1, on the reverse strand, counting down.
AGATTCTCAGATTCCTGTTTTTGTTAGCATCTAATAAAAGTAACTGGATGTAAAAGAACAGTGAATACAAGGAAAGTTAAAGCCAAAGGTACAGATCAAACAAAACTTTATATCTTAATTTTCCTGGGTTTATTTCAGGGTAGAGTGTTTTAAATTAGACTGCAGAAAGAAAAAAAATGACTCAAAACTGTAGATGCAGCCTGAACCCATAGCAACTTTAGGTACATGCTTGATTTAAAGAGCCAAAGCCAACCTTTCATATTGCAAGTTGGCTACTTTGTTCCAACTGACCTTGCCATTTCAAAACTCATTTCAAAATCTAAGAAACTGATTTGATATAAAATGCATTATTTTCAAATATCACTGTTATAAACAATATCTGACTCAATTTTTTATTTTCTAGCTACTGCTAGTTCTTCAGAGAAAGTATTTTAATATTTCTTGACATTTCAATCTGAGTGATTCTTATTTAAAAAAAATAGAACCCTTGCCAATGGCAGTATGCTCAGGAAGATGAATTGGACTTGCTTTTCCTTATTTATTCTTCTAAATAAAACAAAAATTCTTGGACATTATATAAAAGAAATATAATAAGATTAAGAAGATGACAATAAAGCCAATGTGACTGTGGCTTCTCTGAAGCCAGAAAAGTAGAAGAATGACAGACTGAGACTGGTGGTGTGACTTTCCTCATCTTGGTTTTCCTTTTGGCCTCAGATATTCTATGCATGGAGATGAAGAAGGTAACAAGCCAGAAATATGAAATGATGTAGAAAACAACAAAAAGGAAAAGAGTTCTTGCAAAAGCTTTAGACCATGACCCTATTAATCCAGTGTGAAACCACAGGGACCCACCTTATTGCTATAGTGATAGCTGAAATCACAGCCCAGATTCTATTCTGCCTACTACAGAGTAATGAGACTATCAGCATGGCCCCTGCTAAGTGATGTCAGACAAGGCTATATATAGACATTGAGCAGAAATCTTTCTCTCTCTCTCTCTCTCTCTCTCTCTCTCTCTCTCTCTCTCTCTCTCTCTCTCTGTCTCTGTCTCTCTCTCTCCTTTTAGACTTTCACAATGAAAGAAAGATTAAGGACTCTTTATTTTCCACCTCAGGATAGAGTCTGAATAAAGTCATGTAAGTCCAACCATATCCTATTACCCAACTGTAGAAAAGTCAAATCTCAAATGAAAATCAATGTTGAGTGGAGCAGAAGTCATCCCTCATCTGGCAGATAGTTTCAAAGAAGACAGATGGATCCACCTTTTATAAAATCATAACACACTAGTCCAGGTTTCCATAGAAAGTTCTCATGCCAAGAACCAGGAATGAAGGCACTAAAAGAAGAAATCACTAAAACAAGAAGAATAGATTTAGTCTTCCCCAGTGTTAAACCATCTATGTGGTTATCTGAACCTAAGTGCACAGTCTTGAAATAATATATATATGTATATATATATATAAGCAACTCTGAGAATCTACAGGTTGTCTTTATATATGTATATATACATATATATGAATACACATATTTAATAACAATAATAAAAAAGGAATTTGTTGATTTGACAGTGAGTAAGGAAGCATTGGAAGGGTTTGAGGGAGGACATATAGAAGGAGTTTGAGTGAGGTATGAGGAGAAGAAAAATGATGTCATTCTACTTATACTATGAGGTTTTATTGCCCAAATGCTAGTTAGCATATAATGAAAACCCAGAGCCAGATACTGGGGAAAAGCAAGAATATCAGAAAGAGGAAACTGACCAAAGTCAGTTCTCACACAATCAACTTCTTGGTTCAAACAGGGTGAGTGCTGTCTTCAAGGATCCTCAGCATAGCTGGTCACTTCTATAGAATGAAAGAATTTCTGCCTTTTCCTGCCTTAAAAATCTTCCTGTCTAACTGTTTAACTTCCAGGTTCAAATTGGTAACAATCCTAGAGTTAGAATTGAAGGTGTGAGCTACTACCACTAGGCTGTTAAGCCTTGAACTTACAGAAATCTAGAAAGATCTCTGTCTCCTGAGTGATGACATTAAAGGCATGGGTCATCTCTCTATGACCTTCATGGCTTGACTGTGAATGATTCTGTTCTCTGATATTCCTGGCTGATTTTATTAAATATACAATATATCACCACATTGTGTTTTTGTTTGTTTTGCTTGGTTGTTGGTTGTTATTGTAGCAATGAGTAAACTTTAAATGTAAAGCAAAATAATATTTAAATTCCTCCAAATTGATGAAAACTTGTATAAACTTTAAAACTTGTGAAAATTCTTGTTTTAATAAGTACTACAGGAGGGGAAACAAAATATTAGTGTGGAATCTTATCTACTGTCACTTAGAAAATATAGAAAAATAAAAACCATCTTTAATGAAGGGAAATTAAGGTAACCTGACATCGTGATACCTCAGTGAAAGTTCCATTTCTGTAACAGAGGAGATTTGAATGACTGACTCCCAGGCTTTGGAAATCTAAGTAACTAATATAAACATATTTATTCAAAGATTTATAGGAATATAATCATCCAGTTTTGTATAAATAAAAAGTTAGACATTTCTGATTCCATCATAAGAATAATTTTAGTTTACTAAGATGCTGCTGAATTATTGTATAGAGGCTTTATAAGTAATATGTGTGTCTGGGCAGTTTTTTATGTGAAGGTACATATATTGTTCACCTTTAGAGGACAGAAGAAATTTTAAGAGTCAGTTTTTTTTGACTTCCACATTGTTTTTGTGGCAGGGTTGCTCTTATTTGCCAGTTTGCTGCAACTTCTATCTTGGGAGTTTCTCCTGTCTCCACCTCCCATGTATATACATAGGTGAGGTAAGAATAGAGTTATGCAGCATTGTTTCTGGCATTATGTGCTTGTTAAAAATCAAAACACAAGTTGCTTAATATATGTTTTAAAAGCACATATACTCATTGAGTTACTTCCCCAGAGTCCAAAATTGAATTTTTGTTGAAAACATCTTAATTTATTTTACTTATTTATATTCCAATTCATTTTTAAATGATTTATTTTTTAATTATTCATTTCTCTGTTGGAACATTTAATAACTCCTTTCTAGTATTTATTCTTGTAAGGCTATTAAAGGTCAATAACATGAAGTCATAAAGATTATACTTGATCACATTTCCTTGGAAAATTACAGCTTTCTAGAGTTTCCACACCTATCTTCTAGCAATTTCCCAGTTGCAGTTGTTGAGCATCCCTTACCCTAACACTGTTGTGCAGAGATTTCTGTTCTGCTGTGTTGACAATCTATGTGTTTGCCCACCCATCTTCTTTTTTTATTTTGATTTATTTTCTTTTATTATTATTATTATTATTATTATTATTATTATTATTAACAAAGAAGTCACACTTTCTATCCTCTATATCTGTATTCAAAGTCATTTCCCCCTCCCAACACATCAGGTCATTCTCTCTTTTCCACAACTCCCCTCCCCCCCTCCCCTGGGGCAGGCAGCAGGTAGTCCTAAGGTCCCACTGTCCCAATATTGCTTAGTTCAGTCTCCACTCCTGGCAGATCCAGTTTTCTCCCCTCAACCTCAAGACTGAGTCAGGTGTTCCTCTAGGGGGAGTGGGATTCATGGAGTCAGTCCAAGATGTTTCTGATCCCAAGCTGTTCAGTGGTTGTGGTTTGCAGCTTGGGCATGCTTTGCTTTTTTCTTGTTTATTTGTTTGTTTGTTTAGAGTCCACTAATGAGTGAGTATATCCCCTGCTTATCTTTCTGAGTTTGTGATACCTCGCTCAGGAGGATATTCTCGAAATCCATCCATTTCCCTGCAAATTTTAGGATATCATTTTTTCCTACTGTGTAGATGTACCACAGTTTGTTAATCCATTCTTCAGTTGAGGGACATCTAGGTTGTTTCCAGGTTCTTGTTATTACAAATAACACTGTTATGAACATAGTTGAGCTAATGCCTTTGGAGTGCATCTTTAGGGTATACACCCAGAAGTGGTATTGCTGGGTCCTTGGGTAAATTGGTTCTCAATTTTCTGAGAAACCGCCATATTGCATTCCAAAGTGGCTGAACAAGCTTACATTCCCACCAACAATGGAGTAGTGTTCTCCTTGCTCTGCATCCTCTCCAGCATAGTCTGTCCTCTGTGTCTTTTATCTTAGCCAATCTAACAGGTGTCAGGTGGTATCTCACAGTTGTTTTGATTTGCATTTCTCTGATGGCTAAAGATGATGAGCACTTTTTCAGGTGCGTTTCAGCCATTCGTAATTCTTCTACTGAGAATTCCCTTTTTAGATCTGAACCACATTTTTTGATTGGGTTATTCAAGGTTTTGGCTCTAGATTCTTGAGTTCTTTATATATCTTAGAGATCAGTCCTCTATCCTATCTTCTTAGTTGGCACAACAGTGACTGTGCCATCTACTCACTTCACTTGTGGATCTCAGAGGAGCTTTGAGATTTCCATCTCTTCAGATTTTCATACTAGAACAGAGTCCCAATTTGATTCTCCTTATAAAAGTATTCAGAAACACCACTCCTGTGTTCTTTTTCTGGACTTACAGAAGAGATAACCAGGTGAATAGTATCCTGATTATTGAAACACCTTGAATTAGGGCTTTTTTTGTAGTTTTATGGAATAATGTATTTCATGACATTAGTGGGAGATAATCAGGGTTACATAAAATCTTATATACTTATAAACCAAAAAAGCACATAAATAAAATTTTGTGGATGGATCAAAGAGGACCACAGCACAAGGAAATCTAAAAATCCATTGAGTAGGGCAGATATGGAAATAGAGTATATCAAATTTGGGGGAAATATATAACATGATGTTTATATTATACATCTATAATTATAGAGGGAGATCTCCAGTTACCTAAGTCTCCACAAAAATCACATAGAAAATAGAGGAAAAACCCACATATACTGTGAAGAAAAACTGAAAGAGAAGTGAGGACATAAGAGAGAAAAGATACCAATATCTGAGGTCTAGAATGAGAGAAAGGTTTTCACATTATTCATAGAGTATTTTTGCTAATGTATTAATAATACTCAACTATTAAATATGAAAACTAGCTAATCAGGAAACCTGAACACCAATAATGTATTAAAGATAATTTGAATTGTGCCATTAGTAGCAAAGAAACAGAGAAGCAAATGAAAGAATGAGCTGTGAATCTGTACAGAGTTCTCAAAAGAAGAAAAAAGTCTAAGAAATATATTTAATTGTATGACACTTAGTTTGCAATTGGAGAAATAACAAGCAAAACTACTTTGTGATTTCATCTTATTCCACTCAGATTTGCAAAGTTAAAAAAAAAAAGAACAACCAGGAAGGAGAACCTTATTCACTGTTGATAGGTCTGAAAACTGGTGTAGCTATTATGAAGATCAATTCACATAATTTACAAGATAAAAGTAGATATATTATTAGACCCAGCTACACCTCTGCTCAACATACATCCAAAGGATTTGTTATCTACCCCATAGATGCTGAATACTCTCTATAAACCTGTTTAGGCATTTTCTTTGCTGCTCTATTCACAATAGCTCAGATATGGAAATAACTTAAATGGAACCTAAATAAAAGGATCCAGACCACATACCTTTGACAGAGAAAATGTCCTGCAGCAGATCAGAAGCTACTGTGTGAACACCTTTCATGAGAATGAAATGGAGGCACCACCAATTTTCTTGATTTCTAACAAACATTTTTCTTACTATGATTTTCCAGTCCTGATAGACACCCTCATTAAGGACATTCCTACTCAAAAACCCCACAGTTTTATGATTTCCTTGCCTAGTATTACTGAGTCAGTCACTGACAGAAAGTGAAAGTCTATGCAGCAGTTCATCTGGTTGGAAGCCTTCAAGGCTAGAATTTTGGCTACTGTTCCTGTTGTGGGCATCATCAGGGATGATGTGGAGAAGTTGAAGGTGAAAATAAACCACTATCGAGACATGTTTGGAGTGGATGATGAATCCCTGGAATACATGGCTAAGCATTCCCAAGTACCTGTTGAACAACTGAAAACAATCATTAAATCTCCTTATTTATTGCAAATGAAGAAAGAAACATTAGGAGAAATGTTTTTGAAATATTTGGAGAAATTTGCCTCAGCTAATGTTGGGCTCCTTGCTACAGGTCTTTACTTTAGGAAAACCTTTTACTTGCAACTTCTTTTCCTTGACACAGTGACTGAAGATGCCAAAGTTCTCTTTAGAGAGACATATTTAAAAAAGTAGCTCAAGCTTGGAGCTGGAGAGATGACTCAGCGGTTAAGAGCACTGACTGCTCTTCCAGAATACCTGAGTTCAATTCCCAGGACCCCCATGGCTGCTTACAACTGTCTGTAGTTCCATTTCCCAGTTTCAGACAAACACCAAGGCAAATAAATAAATAAAATTTTAAAAAAGAACTATATATCAACAATAAAACTCTGTTTAGAGGAAAACATAACTTTTTCATTAATTTTTCAGGTAAATGGGTGTAACTAAACGTATTATATGACTAAGGTAACCCAGAATTAGAAAAAAAATACAGCATGTTCTCTTTCATTTATGTTTCCTAGTTGTGACAATGTAAATGTGAATATATAACTTTTAATAATCACAGAAGTAGCAAAATATAAGTACCATGTACAGGCAGGAGCTCTAGAGAAGGAGGATGGTAAGACAAAGGGGCTTTGAGCAGAAAATATAAAAACTGATGGAGTATATTTATATGGAAAAGAGGGAGGAAGAGCAGTAGGGATGTAGACAAAGGGAAGAGGAATAAACAATGCTAAGGGTAATTGAAAAAGATAAGGATGAATGAAAATGCTATAGGTAAGCACTATTACAATTGTATGAAAATCATTTTAGATAGATAAATATAATTATATGTATATGATTTGAATAAAATTATACAACCTAGTATGATAATGTCCTTAAGCAAAATAAGTAAGAGAGGCACATTAGACAAAGGTTAAATGTTATCTGTGGACTTAAAAACAAATGAATCAGTAGCTCAAGGAAGCACTATAATGGTGTTTTAAAGTCTAATGAGTAGACAATGAAGAGAATGGCCAAAGGGCTCAAATTTTCAGATAGCACAAATAATTTTTAGACCTATCACATAGTGTATTTTTATATTATATATTATCAGTAATATGACTCCATGATTTTTATGCAATATTTATTTTGCTTTTGCTTTCTCAAAAGTAATTTCTTTAGTTATATTCCATGTGCTGTTTTTCAATGTTTTTCCTGCATGTATGTCTGTATGAGGGTATCAGATCTTGTAGTCACAGACATTTGAGAGCTGCCATTTGGGTGCTTGAAATTGAACCTCAGTATTTTGGAAGTGTTCTTAACAAGAGAACCATCTCTCCATCCCCTGTTTTGGCTTTTTTTGACCTATTGTTTTCATTTTTAAGTAATTTTCAATGAATGTTCAGGTTTTTTAAGAGAGAATGAGTATATGAAGCTGGAAAGTAGGGTTGTAGAGAGGATTTGAAAGATAGGAAAAAAATATAATAAAAATATAAATATATTATAAATTTCCAAATTGCTTACCAGAGTGTTGGAGAAATTGTCCATCTGTTATTATCAGATAGATGTCTTGGTTGCTAAGAGCACCTCTGCTCTTGAAGAGGACCTGAGCACAATTCCCAGCACCCATGTAAAGAGTCTGACAGCCACCTATATCTTCAGTTCCAGAGGATGCTAAACCTGAATTCACTGAACATCTGCATTCCATGCACGTATGTACACAAAGACACACAGCCATACACATAAAGAAAAATAAATAAATTTGTAATATTCATAACTGAAAAAATTTCAAATATTTTCATCACAAAGATATGTTAAGTGACGTATTTGAAGTACTTAGTATGGCAGCTGATTGAATTAAATTAGTTTTCATTGAATTATAAATTCTAATGTTTTTTACTTTATAACTTTTATACAATTATGAACTCTCACTTCATGGCTTCGAAATTAGCTTCATGACTGCATATTTTTAACACAATAAATAATGTAAAAATAAAAGATAAATACTAGAAGTAGTCCTTATTACATATGGAAGTTTAAAATATGATAATAGTGGCATCTAATTGGGAACAAAGCTGAATTTGCTAATAAATTGTTTAAGATCAGCTATCTAAATGTTGGGAAAATGAATGTTGTTTCCTCAACACTTCAATTTATAAAAAAGAATTCACTCAAGACATATCAGACAAAGGATTTCTGAGTGCTATTGTGAGGTCATGGCAAGCCAGCCCTACCCAATAGCACTGTGAAGTTGCTGGCATAGAAATGAATTGCTCTGTCCCAGTCATTCCATGCTTAAACCTGAGTAGTATTTTATATACTTCCTATGTGGGCTAAAGAAACTTAATACAGAACCAGGCATTCCTAAAGGTTTGTTGATCTTTTGCTCTGGAATGCCTGAGATCGTACTAGTCTGCACGTGAAATATAAAGAGAATTATGACTGTGAGAATTTAATAGCTGTTAATTTGCTTCTGAAAAACTTGCTTATTCTTATGGGAAAGGAATGAAATGATCTTTTATATTACTATACAGCAGGAAAGTAAGAAGTGACTAAGGGAAGCAAAACAACTTCCCTGTCCAGCTGTTAATTCCAGGGGTAGTTGTAATGCACATTTTTCTAATGTCTGCCTTTGAAACCCCATCTTAACCCTCTTCCCCATGACATTCTGTTTATCTCTAAATGTGCATTCCTTCTACTAGCAGCAAGAATACATTCTTTTAACCTAAATTTGAATTGAATCTAAGTCTTGGTTCTTTCCCATTTGATTGGAATGCCACAACACTATAGCCAGTATTACAGAAAAGAAAAAGTAATATAAAATCTAAAGATGGAAAGAAGATATTAAAACTTTTATGATTGCCATATGGCAAGATTGTCTTAAAGAAATCTTAAAGAATACACTAAAATAATAGATATTATGATATTTTATATAGCCTTCAATAAAGTAATATTATAAAAGATAAAACTATAAATTATATTACTTAGCATTATAAATGATTATAGAACAAAGTTTTAAATGTGGTATTGTTTACAATAAATAAATAAAAATATAATTTGTTATAAATCAGTACTTGCACACTGAAAAATATAAAACAGCATAGAAGGAACTTTATATAAATAAGGATAAGGAATACAATTAACTGGATGTGATTAGCTAATACAAAATGAGCTGTGAGTGAATTCAGTCATCTAAACATAAACAAGGCATAGCAACACATTCTTTTGATCTAGTGACAAGAAGCAGGCACATAACAAGTTCAAAGTTATTCTTCCCTACATAGTAAACTCAAGACAAGCCTGAGGTATATGAAACCAAGACTCTGTCTCAAAAACTGAAAAGTGAAAAAATATTAGCATAAATGAAACAACTATATTAATGAATTTGTAGTTTAAACAGTAAAATTGAGCAATCTTTCCAAATAATATACTATGATAATATTTTAATGTGATTTCTGTCAAAATCTTAGCAAGAAGTTTTGAGTTACTGGTACTATTCTAAACCATGAACACATATAAAAAGATTTTAGCACAGCTGAAACAATTTGATCTGGAAGACTAAAGTGGTAGAAGTCAGTCTGTTTTATTTCAAGAACTCATTCTAAGGTTCCTACTATTTATAGAGCTGTGGTGGTTTGCATAAAAATGGTTGCCATATGCTCATGTGAGAGTGGCCTTGTTGGAGAAATTTTTTCATTGGTGGTTAGCTTTAAAGTTTAAAAAGTTAATGGCAGGAACAATTTCTCTCATGCCAGGCAAACTCTGCTCCCCTTCTCTGCCTAAATGTAGCTCCTAGGTACTGCTTCAGTGCCAGACACCCTGTCATGATGATAGTGGACTAAGCCTCTGAAACTGTCAGCAAAGCACCAATTAAATGCATTATTTTATAAAAGTTGTCTTGGTCATGTTGTCTCTTTACAACAATAAAAAAGTGACTAAGACAGGAGGTAAAGAGAAATAGAATTTGATAACAACTCCAGAAATAGACCTACTCAAATTATGCCAATCTTCTCAGGTGGTTTTAGTTTACACTGAAATATGATTAGAAAGAAAATAGCACCATTTCAACTAATGATCTTGTGGGAATTGGCTATCCATAGCCTAATTTAATAAACAATTTAAATTTTAAAGACTTTGACTTGTTTCACTGCTGTGGAATAATCCTTTTGTACACTTTAAAGGTTTGTCACTCTGATTGGTTTAATAAAAAGCTGATTTGCTTTCTTCCAGGCATAAATTATAGGCAGGACAACCAAACAAAAAAAATAATTAGGGAAGAAGGATGTAGTAGGGGGACATGTCAGTCAACTGCTGAGGAAGAAGGACACAATAAACCTTGCTGTAACATTTCGGACAAAAAAACAATTAAATAATAAAAATTAGGTAACAACTTAAATGTCATAGTTAGCTAGTAATAAACCTGAGCTTTCAGGCAATAATTTGTAATTTATATTAAATTAAGTTTCCAAATCAGTTATTTGGGAAACGGCTACCAGTTATTTGGAAACAGGCAGGCATAACAGAAAACCTCTGCCTACAAACGGCACCCAACATGGAACAAAACCTGCATATTACCTAAAAAGAAGCTTTAGAAAAGATAAATGCACAAAATTGGAACAGCGGCCTCATTTCACAGTCTCACATCAGCCACAATGCAGAGATGTATATCACAACACATGCCTGCAAGATGGAGCTGGCCACCAGACACCATGAGCTAAGGTTCTTGGTGTTTTCTCATAGTCACTTACATGGGCAGCAGTAGAGGGAGACTGCTAGCCACTGCCTGTGTGCTTGAGAACTACACCAATATGATACATGGCAGGTTTAGGGTTACAGATATACAGTAAAGACCGATTAGGAAAGAAAAGCTTCTGAATGTGTGAGAGGGAGTTAACAATGTATACAGGCTTGGAGAATAGAAGAAAAAGAATATTTTTAAAAAAGGGTTAAAAAATAATAAGTTAAAGTCCTTAAAGAAAGAATAAAGTAATATTTTAAAAAGCCATGTAAAGATAAATAATACAGAGAGTCTAGATCCTGCATGTTACTGTGTTATCTTTATTTATTTATTTATTTATTTATTTATTTATTGGGGGGTCACTAGGGCACATTGGATTATAAGAACTGCTAGATTAATATAATCATTATATTTTAAAAACGTCTTGATTTCAAAATTTAAATCAAAGGGTGTGTTCCTTTGGGTGGGGAGGTTATGCTTTTATTTTCACAGGAAATAAGATGCTATGGATTTATTTCAGGATAAGAAAATCAGGTTTGAATAAGAACGACCACTAAAGATCCTTAAAAAAATAAATATAAAAAAGAAAACCCTTTAAGATACATGATGTGTATTTTATCTGCTCAAATACATAACAAAAATTCATCTTTGGTAGATTTATGTATAATGCACATTTTATACATATATTAATGCAGATAAGTATAGTGTCCTAAAGCTTTATGTATTTTTAAAGCAAGAGGATCAGATACCAATAAAAAGGGATGGTCCAAGTGATCCAGGATCAAAACAGTTTTAAGGGTGGTGGGTGAGATGATATAGCCCCACAGACTACTAGGCAAGACAATTATTCTATTTTTCTTGGAATCTAAAGATTATCAGCACCTCCAATCAATAGGACAGAGTCTAGAAATCTCTATCTACATATTTTCAAAAATTGGCATAGATATTTATTATCATTAAAGGGTGTTGGTTATAAGTTGTTATTGGTTATTGTTAGGAAAAAGCTAAAATAGCTAAATTTAAAAAAATATTCTAAATGAAAAAGGAAGGATAGCATAAAATGGTAGATTATTGAATTGGCTTCTTTTAGTATTCATTGAGTATTTATTTTAGAAAATAAAAATTACAAATTAAGTACCCCAATTTATACATTTAAAGACAAAGATAAATATAAATCAGACTCAGAAAAAATAATATAAATAATGAATAGAATAGAAATCAATAAATGTAATTCATATAAGCAACAGAAAATTTAATAAATCAAAATATAGTTCATTGAGCAATTTAATGAAAGTCATAATACTCTACCTACAACTTTGATTTGGCAAAGAGCATAATGGAACCAACCATTTAAAGTATCTTTGTGGAACAAGCATGTGCTTAGCATGCTGAAAGGCATAGATTCAGTCTCTATGAATACACATGTCAGGGGTCCAGGGAAAGACTATTAGGGCTACAACTAAAACCTAGCCCTTCTGAACCAACTTTTAAACCAAAAAAGCAACTACTAGTCTTAAATATTTTACATTGGTATAGATTTTTCTTTATTGATACAAATTTAAACTTAATTATACATATATTTCTACTACTGTTTTGGTTACTGTGCTTATGCAACCTATTTAAAAGTTGCAATGTATAATTGAAAATACAGATTAATAGTCATCTACAATAACTAAACTTATAGTAGATATGTTTCAAATGTCATATACAGATATATTTAGATAAATGGTTTTCCAGCACTTCAAAGACCTATAATATATATTACTTAATATGTTTAATAATCTAAGGCTTTTTTTCATAATAGTGAGACACATCGTGTCCTGGCAGTACCACCCTACTTCAGCGCAGATGGAATCAAAACATTCTATATGAAGTTTGCTCTATTTATGGCAAGAGCTAGCAAAATAGAAAATGAAAATTTGCTTGCATTAAGTGCAAACAGTTACTGTCCAAACAAGATCAGAAAAATGCAAGTAAGGTGACTGCTGAACTTTAGCAAGACAATGTAAGACAGTTTATCAAAATTTCCTACTATACAGAAAGGTATGTCAGATATGCTAGGCCTCTAATAGGCCAAAGTTGGATACTCCAATGTTGCAAAAGAAATTTGGATGACTGTACAGGCAACCTAATGTCCTTGTCATTTGGTAACATTTTATCCTTGAAGATCATTGATAGAGTTGAAGACTACATAGTTAAAGTTTTCTTAAGTTATAATGAAAGATAAATTTCGTATAAAACTTTATAATTACAAAGATAAGAACTGAAAAATATTTTCTGATTTTATCAAATATAAATAGGCTTGACATTGTAACTGTAATTCTTATTTAGTAATTGCTTTTATATATATAATATTTTTATGTTGAAGTTAGAAACTTCCTTTTTAATTAGACAAAAAGGGGAAATTCTGCAGCGTAATCCTTTTGTATACTGTGAAAGTTGACACTCAGATTTCTTTAATAAAAAGCTTGGTAGCCAGTAGCAAGGCAGAAATTACAGTCAGGACAACAAATTTGGAAAATGATGGCAGAAGAAAGGCCAAGTCAGGGGAGATGCCAGGTTACTGCCAACAAAGCATGGTATGTAGAACCTTCTATGAGTCACAAGGCAAAGCATAGATAGATAGTTATATGAGTTCATTTAAATATAAGAGTTTTGTAGTAACAAGCCTGAGCTATTGGTCAAGCATGTTAAGTCTCAGTTATTTGGGAAGTGGCTGCTGGTTATTTGGGAATAGGCTGCCTGAACAGAAAAAATTGCCTACATTTCACATCTTAGGTAAATACTAATGCAAAATGGGTCATATGCTTTAAATTTATTGAAACAGTGAAAATTCATTTACAATGAACTAAAATTAAACATCTCTGTTCTGTTTAAGATTCTCTTACAAGCATGAATGACAACCCATAAACTAGTAGAAATAATTCAAAACATCTGTATAAATGTGATTTTATTACATGTAAGGAAGAGTGAGTTTAACTATCATAGACATAAACCAAAACACAAATACACAAATCAATTAACAGACATAGAAGTGAAAAAGAATGTTGATAAAAGAAAAAGGGCATGAAATGTTTGTATTCTCACCCAAGGTGAAAATTAACACTACAGGGTATAGTGGGAGTGGTGTTATATGCCTGGGATTCTACTCTCTGGCAAATGAGATAAGAGAATTTTGGAGAGTTTTGAATCCAATAGGCCCTTTATAGAAGGACGCTCATCACAGACAAGCGAACAGTAAACCACAGTAATAATTTCAAGCTAAGTAAAAATAGTTATCACCAAACTCAGGTACAAGGAAGGGCATGAAATAGATCAAAGGCCTATTAATCAATGAATGAAAAATGGAAACAGCCTTTTCTGAAACAGTTTTGGCATTCTTTTAAAATAAAGGAAGAACTTGTAAGACAACCCTACAATTGTACCTCAATATTAATCTCAGACAAATAAAAAGCCTAACCTGCATATGGAAGTTTGTTTTGCTTTATTAATAGATATACATTAATATATATGTTAATATTATATAATGTTAATATTATATAACAACTTCATTGACTACAAGGACAAGCTGTAATCTCTTTAGTTGGTATCTGGTTTAAACAAACTGTGCTACATTCACACATTTGGATTCTACATACACCAAAAGAAAAAAGAAAGATTGATACAAAAACATTAATACATTTCTTTAGAGCAATATGAATAAAAACCACCAGCCTCAAATTTACTTATGACATTTCATTATGCTGCTGTCTTATATTGATGAAAGTCAGATAAATGATCAATACCTAGGCATTCAGGACAAGTGTGCCATATGAACAGCTGAAGTTATTATATAGCTGGGGTTGTTGGTTCAAACCTTGGGATAGGCCAGGCTGCTGACAGGAGAGACTCATTTGAAGTATGGGTCCCTACTGGGACAGAAATTACTACAACAAATTACATTCCAATATGAGGCATTCATCCAGATAGACCTGAGAAAGCTTTTTGTAGTGTGTGTGTGTGTGTGTGTGTGTGTGTGTGTGTGTGTGTGTGTGAGAGAGAGAGAGAGAGAGAGAGAGAGAGAGAGAGAGAGAGAGAGAGAGAGAGAGTGTATGAACAGAAAAGGAACCACACTGGGCTTCCTGGTCTCAGAGGCATGTCTCCAGGCAGTGACTTGGGAGATAAAGCAGGCACCAGATGCCAAAAGCTGATCAGTATGTCTGATTTACAATCTCTATCAAGGTCTGTGGAACAAAGAGGCTTTTTCTAGCTGCTGCTTTTGATTTTGAGAGCACAACTGTGGACTTAAAAGCATAGCTTCACAATATTTAATACTGCTTTCCAGAATTGGGAGGGTAGGCATGACTCTAGTTCCTCTGCCATGTTGAAAAGTTGTTCAGGGCTGAGCCAGCAGCTGAAGCTGTGCTTTATACTTTACCATTTAAAAAACAATTCTACTTAGAAAATGATTAAAGATATGCAATAAAAAAAGATTCAGATGGAGAAAACATCTAAATTGATTAAACATGTGTAAAAAAATTAAGTAGGTTGGAAGAGAAAAGAAAAAGGCTAGAGAAAATCATTAAAAGAGAAATAGAGTAATAAAATATGATAAGCTATATAAAGATGAAACATACACAAAGACTCTGGATTATGTTTTTTATCCTGTTTTCTTTCTTTCTTTTTTTTTTAACTAATGAGCTAATTGCAGAAAAACATTTGATTGTAAAGGCTGGTAAATTAAACAAACATAGATATTTTAAAGGTATCTTGACTTTGAAACTTGGGTTTAAGGATATGTTGCTTTGTAAAAGAGGTTATGCTTTTGTTTCCACAGAAGATTAAAAACCTGTGAATTGATTCTAGGCTAATATGGCTCGATCAAGGAAGATTCTCTGAAAAAAAATCTCTGATGGGAAGAGATGGCTACATCAGCTTCAAGGCTGTCAACTAAGATGCTCCAGCCTCAGAACCCCTGTAAGACTACCAGTTCCCCCAATCAGCAGGAAGTAGTAACTGAAAGCTATGCCCAAATTAACAAAATATTGTCTATGAATGCTTGTTTTTATTGAAATATGTTAATGGTTATAGTCAAGCTCTTACAGAAAAAATGAGGAATTTGATATAGAAATAAAAGATTATTAAATCTAATTTGATTCAAAAACACCTATTTATATAAAAATACTTTACATTGGTATGGATTTTGAATTATTGACACAAATTTAAGATTAATTTTGTTACACAGTATGTATATTTCTACTCTTGTTTAAGACACTATGTCTCATTTTGATTAGTAATGTATACTTAAGAAATACAGATTAATAGATATCAAAGATAATCAAATGTATAGTCAGGTTAGTTGTTTTTTTTTTAAATATACAAAGATAAATTTCAATTAGATAGGCAATCTTTAAATACTTTAAAGACCTGAAGAGTATGGCATTTATATATTTTAATAACTTAGACTCTTTTAGACAGTGAGATATATCTGCTCCTGGCAGCAGAAATGTACTTGAAGAGGATGATGAGCATCAAAGGAATTCCATATGGATTTTACTTTCCATGTGGCAAAAGTTAGCCACTGAACAAGAAATTGTCCTTGGCTCAACTGCCTGAAAATATGTTGTATAAACTGGACGTGCAGAATCCATAGGAAAGTGACCTCTGAACTTTGGCAGTATAAGCCAAAATGGTCCTTCAGATTCCTGCTTACAGAGAAAACTGCAAGACATCTTTCAGGACACAAGAAGTAACTGTGGAACTATGCCAGAATGGGCAGAGCAGGCCTTCAGATTTCCTGCTTCACTGAAAAGTCTCTCAGAGGCTCTAGGCCTGTAGGCTGAAGATGGTTGCTCCAACATTACAAAGGAACTGTTCAGGTAGCCAGATGTCCCTGTCATTTCTAGAATTTGGAAGTTGCTTATAATACCCTACCTTACTCAGGTAATATATTCTTCTTTGTACTTCAGTGTAGTTGAAGATTAGTTAGTTATAATTATAGTTTTCCTTAGGTATAATAAGGGGTAAAGTAGATCTTAAACTTTGAACTCACAAGGATAAGGTAAATAATAGAATATTTTCTTTTAGTTTGCTAAATACAAACACACTAGATATCGTAAATGTAATTCTTGCTAGATAGCAGTTTGGTATGTGAAATTTTGCTATGTTTTGCTAATTGAAACCTTCCTTTTTGATTAGACTGAAAAGGGGAAGTGATGTGAGATGTCTTTCCATACACCATGAATATGCTTTATTATTGCTTAATAAAGGAACTGCTTTGGCCTATCATAAGGCACTGTAGAAGCAGATGGGAAATCTGAGGATAGATAAGGGGGAAAGAGGACTGAGTTAGACACTGCAAGCTGCCACTGAGAAAGCAAGATGTAAAAGTAGAGGTAAGCCATAAGGCACATGGCAAGACATAGATTAATAAAAATGGGCTAAGATGCAAGAGCTAGCTGATAATGAACCTAAGCCATAAGCCAGTTTCTAATTAATATAAGCCTCTGTGTGAATATTTGGGACCAAGCAGGACTGCAGGTCTGATCCTTGGGCTAGGCCAGGCTATGGGCCAGAGAGGTTCATCTGGACTGTGGGTCCAAGCCAGGCCAGAAATTACTATAACAGAGTGTAGCAAATCTAATGTTAGTTTTAGAGCCAAAGATGAAAGAATGATTAGCATATAAAAGTTAAGCATGTGAGCATCATCAGATGTTATCCGTGATTATTTCTGCTACAGTGCTCAGAAGTGTATTTTCTTTTCTTTTTTTTAAGAGCACTGGCTGCTCTTTCTTTCTTTTTTTTTTTCTTCTTTATTTTGTATTTAACAAAAAAAGTAACATGAATTTAAAATGAGGAAAAGTTAACAATAACTATGAACAGGATAAGAATCATAAGCATGGCATATCAAGGGTGGCAATGACATTGCTAACTGTATTAGGAACTGCATGTCCCTTTCCTGTGAAAGCTTATATTTTTTTTCTTGTCCACATTATCTGTGGCTTAGCTTTGAATTCACACACATTTAAGAAATATTTGCCATCATCAAAGATTTATTTTAGAGGTAATTGTGTGAAGAAAATGAAAGATCTATTTTGATTTGCATTGTGCTGACTCAGGCTGCCCTTGCGTCAGCATACCTGCTGATGTAAATTAAATTCAGACAAATTCACCCACTGCACAAACCAATATAAATGTCAGCCATTAGGCTATAATTTTTTTCTAAAGCATAAAGGGGATAGCTTTAAAAGATATAAGCCCATATATTATTATAAAATTCTCAAATCTTAGTATTTATTATTTCAATTGGAATATGGGTTCCCATCAGTTTCAAAGTGGTTTGTTTGCAAAAGATCAATTTCCATGTAAAATAGATCTTTGAAACTAATAGAATTAAGGATAAAGATAGGAAAGATACACCATTCACTGCCACAGGTTTCTAAGAAATAATTTTTCTGAAGACTATGATTTTTAAAGGAAAATGTATCCATTTAAGAATGCTGATTTGTATTAAGTAAAGGAAGATGCAGGATAGTATGCCTGGGCTCAACCAGCCTTACTAAATCAACACTTAGTTTAAATTATTTCAGTAATAGTTCTATATCATACCAGTATAAGCCTACAAAAATGAACTTCTCATTTTTATTTATTAATATTTTTGAGAGTGTTTGGGCTTCCATGATGTCTAATGTATTATGACTTTTTAGAAAATAAGTAATATAAATTTTGAATCATTTAAATATATGATCAGTATTAAATTTTAAATTTAATATAGCAAAACATACAAATGTGATCCAGATATAGCAGTGAAATACCAAGTAATATTGAAGAGCATAATAATTATCTATGAGATAAGTCAATTTTTTTAAAGAAAATTGAGTTCATAGTTAAGGAGTCATCTACAGAGAGCTGCAAGCTGACATGTGCCAGGCAGTGTTTTTATTTCCACAGTCACCCTTGATTCCACAGCACCAAATGTTGCCTTGAATTAATAAATTCTTGTTTTTCTAGAACTCTGTTTCATTGGGAATCATGTCCATAATTTAGATCTTAAATGTCCCCTGAAGCTTGTCTTATTGAGTAAAAGTTTGAGTGACTATTGTATGAATGACAGAATTGATACATCTTTGACCTCAGTAGGGCTTAATGGGTCAAAGTTAGATCACTGGAGATAGGTTCTTTGGCACCCTAGTTTTCTACTATCTCTGCTATCTAGTCCTGTAATGTAACCCAAACTCCTCCATCACAGACATTGCTATAAATGACTAAAAATAATAGCATTAAGGGGCTATAGACTTGTGCCTCTGAGTCCATCAATTGAAATAACTATTTTCTCTTCATAAGATCATGTTTTCCAGCTATTTTATCACAGTAACAGAAAGCTAATACAATCACTTTAGGAGATACATATGAAATATTATTCCTATTCTTAAATACCATCTTCATTTGTGAAAGCCAAAATGAGTATGCTTTTAGATATGTTAGGATGGTCTATAAATGGAGTGAAAATTAAGAAAGAAAAATCAGAGTAACTACTGACAAATATTTTTATTACATTGAAAAGTTCAACTTATATGTAACTGGTAACAGTTAAAACAGTATGCAAGGGATATAAGTCAGATATAGGAAAAGTGAGGACTCAAGATCCACTACCTACAGTGTTTGGAGGACAAGCACTTTGTGTACATGGATATTGGTACTGTATAAAATGACAGCACAAATATTATCAAATTGCCAAATCCTGGAAATGAACTGCCCAGGAGATAGTTTTTTTCTGATATTATGGGATAATCTAACCACAATTATCTGAAAGCTCCAACTTCCTCTGCAGTAAACTGTCTCATGGGCTCCAAGAGTCCATTTAAAAATCGAGAGCATCCTTTATATTCTACCCATAATCTCTAGAATAGAGTTCTGCATTTCCAGAACTAAAAACAGTTAATAGATTTGTCAAAAAGCATTTGTCTGTGAGGATTGTATTTAATTTCTAAATAGGCCAAAAGAAAATATTTAGGAAAAACTCACTTAAGGATTAGTGCCAGAAAATATGCTGTTGATATGAATGAAATATACACTGCCTCCATGACAATAGTAATTAAAATATTCTTTACAGAGCTTTATTTCTGGGCAGAAATATGGCAGCTGGCACGTGTGTCATCTTTCTCAGATTTATTCTTGATGCTGGATTGTTTAGGGGACATTTAGTTCTGCTTCCTCACTCGGACCTCCAGCAACCTGCTAGCATTGCAATTACTGTAGGCCCAGGTTTGCCTCCACCATCATACTTGTTTCCATGTAGGTGCTTACCTCTGCAGCTCTTCCTTCCTGTACAGACAGTTTTGAAGTTTGTCTCTTTCTTTCACTACACCTATACACTTTAAATCTAAGCTTACAAAACAAGGCTGGTGCCTACATAGAGTCTTTATTTCCTATGTTCTAACATCTTTGGCCCAGGAAGGTATTCTGCCAGATATCAAAAGAGCAACATAACCAGGCATAACCCTTTGATCTACAATGGTGTCCTGCCTGCAAGATATGCTAGGGCTATGGTGACACAAAGCTTATGGAAATTATCAACCAATAAATAGCTTGACCTAAGGCCCACTCCAGGAGATGGAATTCATATCCAAAGTGCTTTGGTGATCAAGAATCAGAGACTAGCTAGCCTAATTCACAGGTTAGAGCCTTGTTCATCTATTATCATAGAAATATTCTCCTGCATCAGATGGAAGCAAATACAGAATAAAAGGAAAGGAAATAGATCTAATATGGACAGAATTTAGGTTCTCCTGGACACAGTCTCTGTCACTACAGTAAACAGTAAACATTTTCAATGTGAACACATTATGAATAAAGATTTTAAAATGGAGTGAAATCATACCATACTAATGTTCTTGTGCAAATGAGATCTTTAATTCTCTGACAAGGGAGCAGAGAAAAAAATAACTTAAAGAGGAAGGATTTTTATGTCTCATACTTTCAAGTCCATGCTTGATTGCTTCTGTTTCCCTGTCCTGTGTTGAGTCAGAATATCTTGATAATATGGTGAGTAGTAGTAACTATACATTTATGGAGAAACAGGATTCAGAGACAGCAAATGATGGAGGGAGGGATGGAGGGAGGAAGGGAAAGAGAGAGAAAGGGTTGGGAAAAGGATGGATAAAGTGGAAGTGAGAGTCAGACAGAAAGGCAGGCAGGCAGGCAGGCAGACAGACAGACAGACAGACAGATAGGACAGTACATGACTTACTTTCTCTGTGCCTGCTTCCTGCCTCCTCCCACTAATGTCTTCAGGGGCTTAATCTATTGAGTAGGTTAGTGCTCTTATGATCTAATCATTTGAGAAATCCCCAGCTCTGAACAGTGTGAGATTTAACACAAGATCTTGGGGAGCATTTCCAAGATATAACAAGTTTGTATTCAGGAAAATAATCTATTAAATTATGTGACTTCTTTAGAGAAAAAGAAAATTTAGGGATAGTGAAGATACATATTTATGCCTTGGAAGCTAGAAGCTAATAAAACTTTCTAGCTTTCACTGACAGAAGTGGCATGTAAATTTATAGCAAGACTGGGGCTAGAGAGATGGCTTAGCAGTGAAGATCTTTGACTAATCTTCTGGAGGACCTGAGTTCAATTCCCAGCATCCACATGGCAGCTAACAACTGTCTGTAATTCCAGTATCTGACACCCTTACACAGTTGTGCACACAGGCAAAACACCAAGTCACATAAAATAACCATAAATATTTAAAAAAAAATTATAGCAAGCCCATATGCATGTAATGAGACAAAGACAAAAGATGTCTAAAATCTCACCAAAAGTCTTAATGACAAGTTAATACCTGCCCCCACAGATCCTGTTTAGAAAAGCCTTCTGGAGAATCTCTACAGGCAAATATTGACCATGGCTAGTTAGCCTGAATCTGCACCAGAGAATTTAAGAAATAGAATTTTAAAATAGGCTTTGTATTTAGGATAGTCCAACATAAAAGGTCAGAAGAGTTTTGAGCAGAAATGAATTAACTGAAAAGTCTGGGAGACAATGTCTATAGTAAAACATTATCTGTCTAACTGAGAATGCCCCAGTACCTTTGGTTGCAATTTTAAAGCAGCTTTAATTTTAAATGTATCATGTGAAATCACAACCTTCAGTGACCACTGCTATTTTACAAAATCAGACCAGTTCCTTTCATGTATGAGGAAGTTTAGCAGTCAGTAAAACCACACCACCGTGACCATTTAGATTTTAATTTAACCTATTTTAAGATTCCCAGAAAGTTTAAATCTCTCATCTCTGTCATGATGGATTTCTATGCCTTTGCTACAGGGCAAAATCGTTTGTAGACACTCTCTAAAGTACACACTAAGGACAGAATTACCTGAGCCCTAGCTCTATTTCTCCTTATATGTGTATTTATTTCAAGGATACTCCAAAAGTGGTATTTCAAATCCCTCTAACAACATCCACAGAATCATCATGGGGCACTTGAAATATGGTTGCTCTATGAATATTCATAGCAGCAAATGGCCCATTATCATTCAGTGTGGTGTGCAAAATGCAGCTGTTTTCCTCTAAGTTCACCAGAGAGCACAGAGTACTTGTTTTAAGTGGTCTCCAAGGTCAAAACTAGTTAGCTATTTCATAGTTAGAAAATTATCTGTCTTGCTGTGGCTGCTTAAGTTAGGGAGAGTATCCTTTAATATACCCAGCAATCTACAAAAGTAGCCTTCCCATTTTTTCTCTAAAACTGACCTATATGAAGATTAGCAAAACAAAAATAGAACCTGTAGAAAATTAACCACCCTCCACATCCCTCATGTTTTCTGTGCTGTGTTCATTTTTATAAATATTTACATTGAACAACGAGAAGCTGACAGATTATACACTAGAAAATGGACAGTCAGCTAACCTCTTACTGTTAATAACAGAATGCACTGAGATGTCACAGTTTAGTGTTGTCAAGCAGAAAAAAGCAATGAATTAATAAGAAGATAGCTTACCTTATACTTTACATTTTCCATGTTTCAAAAAGTTACGACCCTTGTCCACATTAAAATGGAACAAAAGAATATTAGGTCATCTCTAAATGTTATAAAGAATTCAGTTCAGTAGAATAGAAATGCAAGATGATACTTAGAGGACATTTGTGGAAGATACAGCTTATCAAGAAATGCAAAGAAATCAGAACTCCAAAAACATATGTTATAACATATTTGATTCAAACATGGATAAACGACTTAGACACACCTTTCATCAAAGAATTCATAGGTCATATGCACGGGAAATTGTACCAAATATGTGACATTAAAAAAACTGAAAATTAAAATGTCAAGCTATCATTGCACACTTATATAAACAGTTCAGTGTTCTTTACATGACAGGGATGCTACTCCCATAATA
Organism: Sigmodon hispidus; assembly: GCA_004025045.1. Taxonomy (NCBI): domain Eukaryota; kingdom Metazoa; phylum Chordata; class Mammalia; order Rodentia; family Cricetidae; genus Sigmodon; species Sigmodon hispidus. The sequence continues at coordinate 13,930 of PVIH01014159.1, read as the reverse complement.
CCTCAATAATATGCTTGCATGCATAATACATGCATAATGACTACATCAGATGATATGCCATATCAATAGGGAAATTTTGAAGGTCCCCACATCTAGATGAAAACCTGCAGGTCAAAAAACAGCTTTTGATGAAGAAAGAGTGAGTTATCTCCAATATGGGAGCTGTCAATAGGTTGTCCATCCCATGTGATCAGCCCTAAATCCATGTATGTACAAACAACACTAATGGCACTCAAAACTACTATATGTATGCCATATAAATACATATATATGTCTATGCATGTCACAAGTATAGTGAGCAGTATTGAATTAGCTGAGTTTATGTATATATATATATATGAGATGCATGCATGCATACACATGCATCAACCTCTCTGCATTTATGTAATATTAATTATAGAAGATACCACGAATTCAAGAAAGAGTGAGAGCCAATGGAAAGAATTGGATTGGTGGTGTTGGAAATAATGTAAGTACATTTCACTCAAGAATTATCAAATTATCAAAAAATCACAAAATTTAAAAATGTGAAATTCTGGCAACACAGAGGCTATGAGGTTAGAGAGCAATGGAAAGCAATTCGGCTGGTGGAAACACTAAGTGGTACAATCATTGTGGAAAATTGTTTGGACCCATTCTTACACAACAAAGCTTCTACTTACCTTTAGATAATAGAAGTTTGGCTTTTTAAATTTTATCCAACTGACTTAAAACCTCAAGCTGAATTAAAATTTTACATAAATGTTTATAGCTGATATATTAATAATATTTTCCAACACTTGTAACCAATTTACCAAGATATCTGTCCTCTAGCATGTCAAAAAATATACTGGTATGAATACAGACACTAGCACACTATTTTACAGTAATTGGGAATGAGCTAATCAAATAAGAAGAAGACATTAAAATAATTTGTAGTGATAGAATGAAGTGAATCTGATAATTGTGTGTACATTTAAATTTGAACCACATGACATTCTGAAACAGACAAACGTATAGAAACAGCAAAAGGTTACCTATGATGGTAGTTACAGAGAGTAGAAAGGGAGATGGGTGAATCATCAGAGCACAGAGGATGCTTCTGCTAGTGGCACTCTGTGTTATATTAACAGGTGAAAGCTCTGCTTTCGTGCAAATCTACAATGTGCTAGCTGATCTTATGTCAATTTGACACAATTTAGAGTATTTTTAGGCCTGTGGCAAGTCTGTGGTCCATTTTCTTGATTGATGATGTGAGATGTCCTAGGCAACTCTGAGTGGTGCCGTTAGGCTGCTGGCTTTGGGTGCAAAGAGAATTAGTCTCAGCATGATATAAGAGCAAGCCAGTATAAAGCATTTCCCATAGCTACTGTGTCAGTTCTTACCTCCAGGTCCTGCCCTGAGTTCTTACCCTACTTCCCTCTCTGATGGAGTGTGACCTGAGAGTTGTAAGCTGAAATAAACTTTTTCTCCTCACAATGGTTTGATTGTGGTATCTTGTCACAGTAATGGAAACTCTAAGATACTTATATTATGCTGACTATATATAGAATACAAAGGGTGAACAAATGCAGACTATTAATTGGAAATAGTTATAGTCAGCATAGTATCATGATTTATACCTGAAATATTACTCTGGGTAGAGACTAATAGAGGAGGAGATTGTGTGGCACTGGGAATAGAATGTGTATAGGATTCTGCAGAGACTTGAAACAAATCCTTTTCTAAAAGTAATAATTACTAATTAGAACAAAATCAGAAAGCCTGGCAGAATTTTTCATATATAAAATGAAAAGCAATAGTTCTAAGGTTTAACTTAGAATCAAACATATCTTGTTAACATCCCAATTTATATTAATGAGCAACTTGTAATAAAACTTTGCCTAAGGATTACATATAAAAATTTCTAATTAAATTTTACTTTAAATCAATAATTTCCTCAAAATTTATGGATTTGTTTCAGTTGAGAGAAGTTGTCCCAAGTACTGCATACACAGTTTGAATAAGTATCATGCTGTTTGCAAATGATTTAAACATCAGAGAATAGGTGAAGTGTGGTGATATGTTACATATTTAATAAAACCTGGAATATCGAATATCAAGAGATCAACCCAGTAGTCAAAAACTAGTCAGACATAGCTTAGGCAGTTCTTGGTGTTTGAGTACAAGACCATACAGCTGTAATTCAATGGCACACACCTTTAATCCCAGCACAGGAAAAGTCAGGAGTGGTGGCCTATGTACTTAATCCCATAACTCCAGAAACAGAACTTTTTGTGTTTCTGGGAGTTCAAGGCTGACTAGCAAATAGAGTGTTTCTCACCGTTAATCCTAACCTGGATGAGATACAGCTGGCAAGAAGGGTATTTAGGGTGGTGTAGGAAAACAGCAGAGGGAGAAGCAATCAGGAGCTAGGCTGAGGGAGCTGGAAGAAAGATGAGTGAGATTTGACTATGCTTTTTCCTCTCTCTGATATTTCAGCCTTTCCCAATATTTTGGCTCTGAGTCTATGAATGGTTTTTGTGTCAAGGGCTGACTTTCAATAGATCACAGCGAGGGAGCTGTTCTACTACATTAAAACCCTGACCCTGAAGCAGGTACAATCGAAATTTTTGTTACTGTAAAGAGATACATTTTTATTTTATGTGTATGAATGTTATACCTGTATTGCTGTCTGTGTACCACATACATGCCTGGTGCCAATAGGGGTCACAAAAGGTTGCCAGATCCCCTTGAACCTGATGTTACAGATGACTGTGAGCCAACAGGTAAGTGCTGGGAACAGAGCTTGGGTCCTCGGAAAGAGCAGCTAGTGCCCTTAAACTTTAAGCTATCACTTCATCACAGTGATAAACCTTTTAGATCCCTTTCTACATCTTCAAGTATTTGTAACATAATATTTAATTTTAAATCATGTACAGGAGGATATTCACGCACATATTTTTCTGCTTTGAGTAGTAACTGCCTAATGTCTAATACAATATTTAAAATAACTTTTATCCTGAAATGAGAGTTTAATAGAAAATTTTGTGGCTCAGTTGTCAATCTCCATATCAGTCTCAAGATGAGAGTCAGGGTGAAGGTGGTGAAGAGAGGAAACATCATGTGAGAAAAACTGCAACAATTCCTTATTTTCTTATTCACATGAGACTTTAAACAAAGTGGCAACTAATAGTCATTTTTGGTGTGAGTACACAGACAGTTTCTTCAGTTTTATCCCTAGCACATTATTGATTTATTTTCATTAAAAATTGACTTTCCAATTGCAATTTGACTTTCACCTACCACACTATTTTCTCAAAAGGCAGATGTTTGTAGAAATTTGATGTAACCGAAACTCCCATGAATCTACAAGGAGGACCCCGACTAAAACTCCTAGCAATAATGGATATAATGGATAGGTAGCCTCTTATGACCATCTCCTGTAATCAGATTGGTAACTACCCCAATTATCATTGGAGAGCCTTTATCCAGTAACTGACAGAAACAGATGCAGAAATCCACAGCCAAGCACTAAAGCTTAGCCAGGGGTGGGGTGGGGTCCTGTTTATGAAAGGGAGAAAGGATTGTATAAGCCAGAGGTGTCAAGGGAACCTAGACTAACCTGGGTTCATAGGAGCTCAGGGAGTATGGTCTGACTACTAGTGAGCCTCCATGGGTCAGACCAAGGCTCTCTGCATATGTGACAGTTGTATAACTTGGTATACTTGTGGGACCAATCTTAGCAGTGGGAGCCTGGCCTGTCCCTAAAGCTTTGGATGGCTTTAGGAAACCTGTTTCTAATTCCCATTTGTCTTTCCCAGCTTTAATACAAGGAGAAAAACTTAGTCCTATCTCAACTTGATATGCCATCATATTGAACCCACTGGAGTTGGAAACCTTCGGAGGTCTGTCCCTTTTTGGACAGAGATGAAGGAGGAATTGATTGGAAAGGGAGAGGGAGGGGTGATGGAGCAGAAAGGAGGTGAGAAAAGGGAATGAGAGAGTGGAGAACAGAAGCTTTGATCTAGATGTAAAATAAATGAAAACAAATGATTAATAAAATGGCTGATTTTCTATACACAGATTTTTCAATATGGAGCTATTTTCTGAAATCATTTTTTGGGAAGTTTTACATTCTGACAGTTCCAAAATGACTCAACATAATAAAATGACCAATATATTTAACCTTGCATTTTCACTCTATATCAATGTCAGTAATAACTTCATTTAATTAATTCCTAAAGAAAGACAATGTTTAAATAATTCTTGCATTGTGGGGCTGTGAAGACAATGTATAGGAACAGTTCAACTATTTCTAATAAACTTTTGGATATATTTATGTCTTGTTACCAAAAAAAAATGTTGTCAAAAAATGCCATGGGAACATCGAAAAAATTAAAAACAAATAAAGCTGGATATCAAGAGTCTACCACACTAAAGTCAAGGTAAAAATAAGAACTCACTTGGTCCTATTGAGAAAAATTGTAGTTTGGATGGAACAATGTGTGTATTTCAAAAAGAAATCGGAATTCAAAGATAATTGAATACCATTTTATTAATTCCAATTCCCTTGTTAACAATTGACACATTGGAATTAATTTTAAGGTTTAGTGAATGAAAATGAATTTTATTAAATTTCACAAAGAAGTAAAATGTTTTCTTACTCTAAAAAGATCCATGGCATAAAGCAAGCACATTTTATACCACACAAAATCGAAGCAGTGTGGGACTCTCCAGATCACTGAAGTCTGGAGTCTGTACCATTGGATTTGTTTTACTGAACTGCTCCATGAAATCTTTGCCAGTGTTGTTTAAAGTGTGTATTCTTAATTGAATGCTCCTCTCAGTCTGATTTAGAAAAGCCTCACTTCCCACCCAATACAACCTGGAATGAGATGAACGACCTAGTGGGTTTAAATGACAGTAATGAAGATGCCTCACCTTTGCAAGGTTTATACAGACATAGCTGTGTGAGGACCCTCTTCTGACCTGCTCCAGAGTCTTGAAATGCTTATTCAGAGAAAACACTGTGACATTTTATCTTCCAAATCTTCAAGGTTAAACTACTTAGGGCACTGTTGTTAGATCATCAAAGCAAACAGCTTTTTTACTATAAAGTCACATATGTCCATAAAAGTGAGACCTGGAACAGTATGAAGGAAGTGGTTTATTTCATAATTCTTTCCTAATGTTTTTCTGTTTTAGTGGGAGACAGTCTGGATAGATTATGGAGAGATTATTAAGTAGTGTGGGAGAAGGAGAAAAAATTTCTTATATGTAGTTAAAGAGATTAATGTTAAGCCTTTAGAGAAACTAGTACCACCGTTAAAACAAAATTGTACAACTCATCTCACAATGTCTAGCCTTGTGGCCCATAAAACAGTTTTGGGAAAAGGAAAGTCACCTTTTGCTTTAAACAACTGTTGCAAATGAACTTGGAGAATCCTGGAAACACCTGATAGGAAAGAACACATAAGCTATTCTACACTGTTTGAATCTAGTTAATCCAAGAATTTAAAAACACTGTCATTAAAAGTGATAAAGAAGCTGCAGTCATATTGATCTTTCTTGTTCTCTTGATCTTTCTTGTTCTCTTAAAGTGGCTTTTTTTCCTATTATTGACAATTGATTTCACAGTTGATTCGTCAGACCCCTGGAATGTAGCTTCAACAGTAAAGTCTAGGTTTTGCTTCCACAGATTCTTAATTCCAAATGTCATTTATACAGCTCTGATAGTCCTTACATCCTTCCAAAACTTCTTGAAGCAGGCTTCTGTTTGCTTTTCTCTCAGCATTATCTCTTGAGTGGTCAAGAGCTACGTAATGTTACTCTTCCTAAACCAAAGCCCCAGATTTTTCTCCTGCTTTCCACAAAATGTTAAAAGATATAAAAGTCTCATAGTCAGGTCCAGAACCAGCAACACTCCTATTTCCTACTACCAATTTCTGTTATAGTTTGTTCTCTGGTGCTATGGAAAAAAATTAACCAAAAATAAACTGTGGAGAGAAGTCTTTGTTTTATTATACAACATTCAACTTTCAGTCCATTAAAGTCAGGGCAAGACCTGCTGCAGAAGCCATGAAAGAATGCTATTTACTGGCTCAATTCCCATTTCTCCCTTAGTTTGATTTCTTATGACTTTCAGGACCACCTGTCCAAATGTGGTCCTACCACAATGGGCTGGGCCTTTCGCAATCAATCATTAGTCAAGCATCACTCCATGGACATTCACACCAGGCCATTTGATAGATACAATTCCTCAATTAAGTTTCCATCATTTGAAATGACTTGGTTGGTGTCAATACAACAAAAACTAACCAGCAATGTCCAAACTGAGAAAATGTCAAACTCAGGCATTCAGAATGGTATTTTTGAATCACTAGGGTATTCTTTACTGCTTATCATTTAGATAACAATTATAAAGTTAGTATTGATTAATCAGAGCAAACAAACACTCATGTTCCTCATAGAAACCATTCTAGACTTAAGACACTGGAGAAAATTTGATGAGACCTAGCTGAGATATGTGTGGCTTATATTTTCAGATCAGAACCCCCCCTTTTAAGACTTTATTCCAACTATAAATCATATGGACAAAAACTTCAAATGTATGGCATAATGTGTTGATCTCCTGCAATCATAAAACACTGAAACTACCTGAATTAATTACTCTCAGGGAAGTGGTTGAATTAATTATGGCAGATTATCACAATGTTAGCAATGTTAAGATTAAATGAAGATTAGTTCTATTTAGAGATTAGCTTGAGCTGGGTGTTTAATTTTAATCCTTGCACTTAGGAGGCAGAGGCAGACAAATCTCTGAGTATGAAGCCAGATGGTCCACACAGTCAGTTCCAGGATAGCCAAGACCACACAAAGAGACAGAGAAAGAGGGGGGAGAGAGAGAGAGAGAGAGAGAGAGGACTAGCTTAACACAAAATAGATAATTAAGTGTAAAAACATCACTGTAGTAGTTTACCTTTCATGTTAGAATAAAGTTTCACATGTTGTGTGGCTTCATTTCTATGAAGCATCTCAAATAGTTAAATGCATTTAGATATATTAGATTGTGGTTACCTCTGAGAGAACTATATTGGCTATTGTGGAATATAAGGGATCTGTTTGATGATGAAACTTATACCATGATAATTATTACAGAGTTCTAAATGCTCCCAAAATAGGTTCAATTGAACACTTCTTTTGTGTTATTACTATATTATTATTATTGTTTAAGGAATCATTATTTCATGTTTTGTGTATAGTGTTTTGCTTATATCTATTTATGTGTACCATGTTTTTGCATAATGCTCATGGAAGACATAAGCTTTTGTAGGGTCCTTGAACTGAAGTTAGAGCCAGTCTTTCCTTATTATGATTTTTTAGAACAAAACTCAGGTCTGCTATAAGAGCAGCAAGTGCTCTTAACCAGAGAGCCATCGCTCACCCGTTGACTTGAACATTTTTCTGAGTTAAATTGTTGCTATGTAAATTATATACCAATAAAGATGTTAAAGTGTAATCAGAGATAGGATAGTTAAAAGAACATACATGCATTTATTATCCAGGAAAAAGAAATTACTTATAAGAAGTAATATCTGTCATATAGAAAGGAGGAAAAACTTATACGATTGGAATCAGAGAGAATGAGAAGGTTTATTATTCACTTTTCTCAGTATAGGCATTCATACTCTATTGATGTTCAGAACTGTGGCAGTGCCTCTACTATCAAAAGTTAAATGAAAAAATTAAATCAATCACAGTAGGTAATAGAGTTAATTTTAAGCAGTGGTAGCCTATTGATAAACATTTAAACTTTTTCCAGATATAAACTAGGGATATAAAATTCTTCAGTTTAGATTCATGTTTTGAAAGAAAAAATGCTACTTTTTAATTTAACACTTTATTAAAATAATAGCTAGAAATTCTGGTTATCTTTCTACTATTAAAATTCCATCTTCTATTTTTCAACCAGGTATTCAGTCTAGACTGGATCTCTACTTTCTAATATGAAAACATTATTTTCTCAATATTTAGATATGGAAGTATCCCTATGCTCTACTGACAGCAGAGCAGGATGTCAAGGGGGAGTCAGGATGTGTTGGTGAATCTGAATTTATCTTCATATGAGAAAGTTCTCTTAGCAGACATGCTGCTTTTGGGTTTCACTGTCAGGCCCCATTAGCAGTATTTTCCAAAAACCTCTCAGGTGCTTTTCTCTATCGTCACAACTTGACTTCAATATAGGAAATTTGAGAACTGTTCTTATTCAAAATATCTTCTGCAGTTTTAATGGCTTCAAAATATGTTAACACTGGTTTAATATCTGTTCTTTCCATTAAAAAGTGCAACTTTCTTCAACATGGCACATGAAAGTGTTTATCCTAACTCCATCACCTCCCCCAAATGAAAATATTCAATTCCCTTCAAAAGTAACCAAGACTACAATAAAAGTGATCACAGTGTCTATCAGAAAAGCAGATTCTCTGGTCTTACAACTTATATATTGAATCTTCATCTTTAACAAGAACTGAGGTGATTACTTTGGCCATTAAAGTTTAACATTTACTGATCAGCATGCACCAGAGATTAATATTTCAATACCACATATAAAAGTCAGATCACCAGAAGGCCCCCCAAGGGATGTCTCAATGGCAGCTTGAAGTAAAATTCTTTCAAAAATTCTAAGCAAACTGATACCTAACCTGCAAGCTGTTTAATGAGTAATGCTAAAATAATTAAATGCTTCATCAGTAATTATTCAAGCTTAATATAACATACATATAAACTCATTTCTTGTGGCAAAATTATGAAAGATTTCCAAAGAAAATGTTTTCAATTCAGCTATATAATAAATCTTTTCATGACCAGTAGAGATATATGTATATCCTTGGACAATATATTTAAGAATATATATTTTCCATTTTGAGGAAATACTAGAAAACTAAGTGGAATTTAGTAAATTAGTTCCCCAGCTTATGTTTTTATTATTATTATTTATTATTATTATTTAATCAGCATAATACATTTATTTCCAGTTCTCCAAAGTTTTGTTATCTTTCAAAATCCTTTCAATATTTTTTATTTATGAATTATCTAGAATAATTCACTCGTGTTTAAAGATATTTTAAATCATTAACAAAAACATTAAATTACCATAGTCAAGACAGTATACCACAAACAAACTTGATCTACACAATTTCACTGAGTGTCCCAAGGAAATCCTAGGTTTTGTTAAATTGACAATTAGACATAAAGGTACTACACTATTCAACTTAATATGTACTTTCTGCTTACATAAATGAAATCAGGAAAATTCAAAAATTACTGTCCATTTTTCTCTCTTTCCAATTCCTAGCTTACATTTCCATTTGTTTCTATTATTCTCACTACTTTAAGTAGCACATTATTTATTTGCTGCATACGGTTTCATTTATGAACATCTTATTTCATTTAGCATAATGTCACAAAGTTTACTCAAATTTTTTATAGCAGCTAAATATGTCCTTCAACAGCTAATTGATATCTCATCATACATATGGGCTATTTTTGCCTATTCATTGGTAGGTAATTTTATTGCTTCTTAATTAGTAGCTATCATTCCCAAAACCATGGGCGTATAAATAAAACTTCTAGAATGTGCATCCAAATGCCACATACATATTCATATTTAAAATTTTCACTTCAATTTTATAATTGTACAATGTATCCATTTTACCTTATTTTGGACAGCACATAGACTTCCAATTTCTCTGCACTCTTCATTAATGCATATAGTCTTTCTTGGTGTTCAACAGTAGTCATCTTAGTAACATTTGTTCATATTTTCCTGATGATTAGGATGTTGAACATTGATGATGAATATTCTCTGATGTACTTACAAGTTTTTCACACTTAGTTGTCTCTGTATTCTTTCATCATTGCCTTTTGATGAACATTTGCTTATAAAAAAACAAAAACTACAACAAAATAACTTCCCAGGTAGTAAGTTTCTGGCTCTCCTAGCCCATCATACCATGGAGATCCAGAACAGCAGTCTCAAAGAAACCCACAAAGTCTTATATTAATTATATGCTGTTTGGCCTATAGCTTAGTCATATTACTTGCTAAATTTTACTCTTAAACTTGCCCATAATTTGCCATGTGGCTTAATACCTTTTCTCAGAGCAGTACTCTCACCCTGCTTTCTCTGAGTCCCCCTGGCACCTCTGCCCCACTTCTGTCTTCCCATAGTTTTCTTTGTCTGGTAGCTCTGCCCATACTTCCTGACCGTCCTCTAGCCAATCAGTGTTTTATTAAATCAGTAGGAAAGACAAATATTTACAATGTAAAGGAGCATAAATTGCACAGATCTCTTAAGATCCAATCAGTCACCTCCTCCCTTTGTTTTTTTTTTCTGGTTGCCTATGTGTTTAGTGATATGTTCAACAATGCAATGCAATATCAGGAAATGTTTGCCCTGTGTTTACTACAAATGTATCTATTAAAGATCTTACATTTAGCTCATTGGTTTTGTAAATTATGCGGTAAATTCTAAACCTCAAGTCTTTGTTAGGTAGACATATATTGGTTCCACCATTATATCAAGTATGTTTCTTCTTATATCTTTGTCAGAAAATAGTTATATGCAGAAATATGAGTCCTCTGTTCCTTGCTGGCTAGAGTGAGGTATCCAGTGGAGTGCTGGAGTGTTTACCTTTATGGTGAGGATGGGGAAAAGTTGGAAAGCTGAACAACCCTGCAACCACCAGTCCCAGAAATTGGGTAATGAGTTGGTCCACCCCAATCTATCACTGCTAGAAGAAGTGAAAGTGCCAGACATTTAGATTCTAAAGATGCATGATCTCCACAACACATGGCAAAAACAATATGTCCAAGAGGACTCCCAGTGAATGCCCAGTGTCAATTTTGTAGCAGAAACTGGAGGCCTTGACCCAGACCAATGTCAATAGAGGGAACACTTGCAAGTACACGTGCATAGACAAAAGAGTTTACCATGTGACTCACTGTATTACACTACAGCTACCTTGACAAGATTTTTTTGAACAAAAAAATTTCTCTTAAATTTTGCTTCATTTTATTTTGAGGAGGATGTTGCAAGGCCAGAGGGCAAACACAAAGGGATGCGGAGATGAATGAAATCAAGATGGATGATGTGAAGGTCAAAAGAAAAAATAAAAAGAAAAATCACTAAATTTTATAAAATATTTTATAAAAAATTTGTTTTATTTTAATACTTTCCCAATATGTGATGGCTAGTTTAATTGCCAGCTCCACACCTTCCAGATTAAGTGATCAGAATCTCAATGCAGAATTGTCGAGACTGGAATGATACATATGTGGGGCATAATTCTTACTTACTTATATATTTATTTTAGATATGTTTTCAATTGAAATAGAACTCCATTAATTTCTTCTCCTAGCTTATTCTAGGTACCCTCTTTCCAACTTCTTCAATGTCCCTACCAATTATCAATCTTTTAAATTAATTATACACAAATATATGGTATGTGGAGAATTATATTTAAAATTAGTAATTACCAAAAGGCATTTTATTGGAGAAGAACAAGTGCTTCTGGTAAGTAAGATATCTGATATAATATTTTAATATTCGCTAAGTATACAAATCAATTTTCTATTTATTATTGAAATACTAAAGCTATGTTGTTAATACATGAAATAAAATAGATCTTCCTTAGTTTATATTATCATATATAATCTACTTCCTATAAATATAAATATCTAAATTAATAAATTACTTTAAAAACTATATAATCTTTTCTGGTATTTTGAAACAAGGTTTCTCTGTGGGGCCTGGCTGTCATGGAACTCACTCTGCAGACCAGGTTGGCCTTAATTTCACATGTATCTGCCCTCCAAATGCTGGATTAAAGGTGTCCAAAAGCACTACTGAGAGCAACTGTATTCTTTTACTATACATAATAAATACAATACTTATGTATAAATAGGCATAAAGACATGCACAAAACCCAGAGTCCCATAATCACAAAAAAATGAAATTCTAAATATTAGATAATAAACTTCACTGGCAAATATCTGAGTTACATTTTGGACTCATTCTTCATAGCTGCCCCTTAGTGTGTAATTACATAATCTTACTTTATAGAAAATTTTGAGTTATCTTAGGAATGGAAAATAAATCATATGAAGTACCTTTATATGAAAAATAAGATATAGCTACCCATTAGAAAGAAAAAACTAAAATATGCTGTCTATTGCATTCTACTCTAAAAAAATTGAAGCTATATTCAGAAGCTAAAAATACTTAAATTTACTGTTAGATTTGAATTCACACTAAAAATCAATTACTTATCCTTGACAAAACCTTTTATTATATTCAAATGACTTTAGCCACTAAAAAGATATTGAAAAAATATTTAAAGTCACAGACAGGTTTAATCTTGTAAGTGCATCATTCTAAATGTGTTAGATAAATTTGAAAAGGTCACACCACTGTAACTATGGCTGTTCTTTGGATTTCTTTATAGTTGAAGAAGCTGAATGCCAGCTGTCTCAAATACTCAAGCACACAAATTTCTTTTTATTTCCCATGTAACATCACATGGTTGTTCTATTCAGTATGTTGTTTGTTAATGTGGATTTATAAAATGGAATGTTTCATCTTATAGAAGGGCATTGGAAATGTAGAATATGAGATTTAGAATCCAGAAGGTCAGAAGTGTTTCATGCTTTCTTTTTTCTTCTGTTTCTTTTTTAAATTAATTTATTTTTTTTAAAAAAATGGTATTTTATTTCCATGTATACCCCTGCTCACCCATCCTTTCCTCTTTCCAGTCCCTCCCAGTCTGCCTCTAGCCTCCCCCCACCCATCCCTTGATCCCCTCTCCCAAAGGGGCAGGAAGTCACAAGGTTAGGTCAGCATTGTACATCTACTCCAGGCAGGTCTGATTTTCTCATCCCAATATTAAGACTGCAAAGAATGGGCTCCAAGGTGCTAGCCTATTTACAATAACACAATCTGATCCCACCTCTCAAGGCTCCACATACTGCCCATGCCAATTGACAGTTACCTACCCTATCTGTTGGTTGAACATCTGTTGAAAAGGAGGGTCTAGCTCCTTTTCCCTGCTCATAAAGACTGGACCAGAAGCTCTGCTCAGTGCTCATCCACCTCCTCTATTCATTGTTAGATGTAGGATCTGTGATCATACTTAGGGTGGTTGTTCATTTGATTATAGGGAAAGGCTTGTTTAGACACCCCTTGGCAACCTAGCTAGGGACATCCTGTGGGTTGTTGGGGCTTTCCCTAGCACCTGGTCTCTTTTCAACCCTGCACTGGCATTAAGAAAGAACACTAAATCTCCTTTTTCAAAATGACAACTTCAAGAGCAACAAGTTCAGAATAAAGTGTACTAAAATATATTTTTATTTTCTGCATTCATTCCATATATGATCATTAGTTTCTAACAAGTTTGCACTACAGAACTCAATCAAACAATCATGACCTTAATATCACTACACATTTAAGCAACCATAAAATTATATAAGAAAATAAAATACTAACAAACATTATGAAATTAAAATGTTGCTTTTATTTAGAATTATCCCCTATAATTATTTAACCAATTGAAATTTTCATGAATTACTTAACTTAATAAAACAAAAATTTACAAAAGTATAGAAAATTAATGTAATTAAAATGTAATGTAATGGCACTCTGGAGCAGGGGCAGCTGAACTCTGCACCTGGCCACACCCGCAGCCCCTGCTGCTCAGGGAATCTACTAAGAGTCCTACTGCGACCCTGAACTGAGTGAACTGAGCAAACCAACTGCAGGGGTCTATGAGGGGCGGATTCGAACCCTGACCAGAGGTGAGGAGGGCTCGGCGGGCCTCAGCGCCTGTATCCTGGCCTGGGAGGGAGAGTTGACCTCACACTGCTTCCGGTTCCGCCACCGGGACCTGTGCTCTCTGCGGCGTCCCAGCGCACT
>PVIH01014158.1:0-55157 GCA_004025045.1 Sigmodon hispidus | reverse complement strand
AAAAAAAAATAAATAAATAAAATAAAAAAAAAAGAGTTAGCAAGTTATATGACCAAGCTATAGGCCAATCAGCATAAAATTAACATAAGCCTTTGTGTGATTATTTGGGGATAAGAGGCAGTGGGGCTGTGAGTGGTTCCTAACCTAGGGGCTAGGCGGGAAGTCCAGGCCAGAAACTTCATAATACAGTAGTCCACTTCTATATCTGTATCTTCTCCTTGGCTGTGTGATTGGGACAAATATGGCCTTTACATCTGTCATCTATGTATTCTTGGGGACATCATACAGCAGCAAGTATCAATGTCTAAATGACACATACTTTTAGCAGAAAGGTTCTCTGCTTTGGGGGTGGATGAGGGGAAGCCAAGATGGCCTCCAGGATGAGGAGAGATGCCTATCTAGAGCCTCAGAACATGAAGAGTCACCAAGACTAAAAGGGGAGGAAGGCAGTACAAGAAAAGGGCCTGGGGCATGGACAGCAGTGTGAAAAACTACTAGCATGGGTATAATAAAGGCAATTTCAGTGCATCTTGGCGAGAAAACAGCCCCACAGGAGAGCTTACAACTCCCTACAGAGCTTCATGATGGCAGTGGGTGTTCAAAGTCTTATTTTAAATGGGCTTGCAATACATTAGAGTGTAGGGCCAGAATTGCTGTGGACACTATGCATGTATAATTGGATCAAGGACACCTTTCTTAATTAGATCTGAAGCTCTTCATTTATTTTATTTTCTTTGAATCAAAGTCAATTTTTAGCAGCCTCAAGTATAATGGCACTTTTAATGCAATTTTTAAAGTGTTTTCAAGTGCTTGGGCACACAGGCTGACAGTTTCCTGTCTTAATGACAGACAACTCGGGGACCCTGCCCCAAGGAGAACACATAAGGCACCTGAAGGGGCTCTATACAGTGTCCTGAGGCACTGGGAAAAGACACCACAGCTCACAGAAGGCTTCCAACTGTGATGCTCCCTGCATTCCATTCTGTGTTCTATGGAGCTGTGGGCCCTATCAGCTGCCACCCAGCTTGGTGGAATATCCAGTGGCTAAGTATATGATTAACCCTTGCTTTAGATGTGTCTTTCTTGTCCTACAAGCACCTCTGATTGTTATGTGGACTCTCTTCAGACTCCACAATCAGTCAGCTGTCTATTTCAACACCCTCAATTTTGTCTACTTGTAGATACAATAAGCCCCCTGAGAATACATACATCAGAAAATAGATTTTCCAACATCAAGTTCTTTCACCAAATTGCCAAATTAAAGATAGTATGTACCACAGACACAAGGGTACTACATCTGAGCGGATCCCAAGAACATTAGCAGGTGAAGTGCCTCTGCTGTTCTTTGGGCTAAAAGGCCTACCTTGATACAGAGAGAGAGAGAGAGAGAGAGAGAGAGAGAGAGAGAGAGAGAGAGAGAGAGAGAGAGAGAGAGAATAGCATGGAGTTCTCAGAAATAAAATCTCAAGCTACCTGCCTTCCCAAAGTGTGTACCACAAAGATGGAGCTGAGCATCAGGCTCTTCCTCAGCTAATTGTTTTCCTCATGGCATTAGCCATATCACGGCAAGAGGCAAGGGTAGACACAGAGACACACACCCCCCGCACCCAAGACTTCCTCCTTCCTCCTTATGAGCACCCAGTTGTAAGTAGGAATAATCTGTTCTTGACAACAACCCATCACTAGGGACTGCAGCTGGAGTGGGGTTTGTGGAGTTATCTCACTGTGGACTAGGGTAGTGACTGAAAGACTTTTTCTACTTGTCTTAGTTTCCTCTGTCCTGTCACTGAGCCCTAGGGCTGCTTCCATGTGTCACTGTGGTAGCCATGAGGATTGCTGATCCCTGAATCCTTATAGTTGGAAATAATGGACCTTGAGGGCTCTCCATGGGTGGAGGTTATACAGTGTTCCACATAGGAGGTTGGGGGAAAATGTTTCCTACTGGCACTGTGAGTAGCAAGAGATAGATATCTTCTCTTGACAAAAGTGTCATTTCTTGTACATTTTATTCATTACTTTCTTGTTGCTTCAACAAAATTCCTGGAAAGAAAGCAACTTTAAAAAAGAGGGGTTTGTGACTCTACGAAATTGCCTTTAAACATTCACATGCACTTATGGTATGCACACAAACACATGAACACATGTGTACATGCTTTAACAATAAGTAAAATGCAGAAAGATATCTGAGTTTGCTTTGTGACATAATAATTCTGTTTTCCATATTATATTTGTATATTTAAATATAACATTGTAATCACCAAATTATTTTGATTTAATAGCAGACATCAAACCAATCTAGAACTCAGATCTAAAAGCAGTTTTGTACAGTAAGGTAACTTCTTGACCTGATAATAAAAAATGATATCTAACTCTAAAAAGGGGGGGTGTAATTTGGCTCACAGATCAATGGTTCATCGTTTTTGGGAAGTCACAGTAGCAGGAGAGTAAGGTAACTGGTCAGGAGAGCGGGAGGCAGGGAAGCAGGGAGGGGGGGAGGGAGGGAAGGAGGGAGGGAGGGAGGACACTGAATGTTGGTACTCAATCCACTTTCATACTCACGACTATGGAATGATACTGTCCAAATTTACAGTGGGGCTCCCTACCTCAGCACAATCTGGAAAATCCCAGAAACACGCCCAGAGGTTTGACTCCAAGGTTCTAAATCCTGTCAAGTTGATAATCAATATTAACCATCACATCTACCTTACATGTAAAGTCACATCACAATAACCTTACATGTAAAATATGTTCCAGTGCTATGCACCTTTGGCGATGCAGTTGGAAGAACATCATACCATGCCAAGCTCTAAAACAAGTACATAGTGTATGGCCACAGAATCAGTGTCACAGAAACTCCTCACACCAGATTGCTTTCTTGTCTCTGATGACAAGAAACTTATTAACTACTCTTCTTATGGCTATGAATGAATTCATGTCAAGAAGCAACTGTGGAAAGAAAGGTTTGTTTTGGCTCATGGTTCAGAGTCCAGTTCATCGAGGCAGGGAAAGCATTGGTGTGTATGTGGGGGGGATTCCAGGTGACAGGTGCTTGCAGCCGCTGCCTTCCCTTGTCTCCCAGGCCGGGAAGCAGAGAAAGAATGGGAGGCAAGAACGAGTCATAAATCTCAAGCCCACCCTTGAACATCTACTTCCTCTAGATGGTCCTGCCCTCCTAAATGCCCCTTCCTGAAAAGTACCACCAAACAGAAAACTTATTTTCAAGCTTGTAACTCTGTATGGGACATTTCATATCCAGGCTGTAGCAAAGATCAAATTTAAATGGTGGTCTTGGCTTCAGATGGCCTTCGTGTGGCCCATGCAGCCAGAATGTCAATCTGTCATATAGTCACAAGCCAGCTAGAGAAAAATTTGGGCTCTCCAGTATGGAAATGTTTCCATTTCCTCAGTCTTGGCTCTACCTTTTTCCCCATATTTGTTTAGGCCTATGAGAGAGGCCTCAGGGTCAATGTTGGAATTGTCAAATATAGCTTTGAAACACGGGAAATGAGCAGGTGAAGTGGGAGCCCTATCGCTGTGGTATGCCTCTATTTCTCAGTTGTGACAAGATGTCCTTCATGTTATATAGCCATAGCAACTACATCAGAACAACATAGTGGTAGTAATAATTGAGTTATTGACACTTCCTGGAGACTTTCAGGGGACTGCCACCCTGGATTCCAGGTATTACTCATTCCCCAAGACACAAGTAATCTTGGGAAATCCTCGACTATCGAGAAGAAAATGGCTGATTGCTGTGAGATAATGCTCTTGTACACTGCAAAAACTTGTTATTCAAATTAGATTCATAAAATGATGATTGACCAGTAGCCAGGCAGGAAATATAGGCAGGGTAACCAGACGAGGAGAATTCTGGGAAGCGGAAAAGCAGAGACACAGACTCAGAGGAAGCAAGATGAGAATGCTGTACTAAGAAAAGGTATCAAGCCACAAGGCTAAACATAGATAAGAATTATGGGTTAAATTAAGCATAAGAGCTAGTTAGTAATAAGACTGAGCCATTGGCCAAACATTTATAATGAATATTAAATTTTGGTGATATAGTGCATATTTAATAAAATTAGTCTGGAATATCTGAGAACAGAATCATCCACAGCCAAGGAGTGGTGACCCACACCTTTAATCCCATCACTCAGGAGACAGAGATCCAGATGGATTTCTGTGAGTTCAAGGCCTAATAGCTTGGCAGTGGTGATAGACACCATTAGTCCCAGCACTTCGGAGGCAGAGGCAGGAGAATCTCTATGAGTTAAGTCCAACCTGGTCTACAAAGCAAGTTCCAAGACAATCAGGATTACTACACAGAAAACTCTGTCTCTAACAAACAAAAAACAAACAAACAAGATGGCTCTGTCCTCTGGTATTCCAGACTAATTTTGTTAAATATACAACATATCACCACATAATTTATATCACCACATTAAACCTCTGAGTCAATTATTTGGGAAGCGGATGCCAGGTATTTGGGAACAGGCAGACAGGAGAAAAATATCTGTTTACAGCTGATTAAAATGCTGTGAAGTGCATGCATGAGGTAGCCATCCATGTTGGCTTGAATAAAATCGAGAACATCTTGGAAAGAAGCCATGACAACAGAGGTTGACTGGTCAATTAGAACTTCAGTGGCATGGAGAGGCTGGAGCGTTACAAAGTCCACAGGCGCGGGCCATCAGTGGCCATTTATTACTGTCCTCTGTACCTGACCCAGCACCTTTGTTACCATTAGGCAGGCAAATAACTTGTAACATACAGGCCCCAGTTTCAGATCAACCAGAATGTCAGACAGCATCTGAGGGCTAAGACAGAGTTGCCCCCACTTTTCTGTGAGCTACCTACCTGATATTTCCATCAATGTATTTGAAAAGTATGCTATTCTATGACCTTATTTGTTCAGTTACTATAAAAATATTCATGAAATCGCCACCACGCTGGAACATGGTATTTGGGAAAAAATTAAATCTGAGTTTCCAGGCTATTGTCACTCATATTCAGTTCCAGGATAAACCATTTCTTTCATTCCTTTGAGATGAGAAGCTAATTCTTTGTTCTAAAGTATGGTGGGTCTTTACAATGATACAGCTGCTGGGGGAGGGTGCCCCATGCATCTCTAAGTAACTCCTCATCTCTGAAAAAGAGCAATAAACACACTGGTCTCACTAAATTGAACTTTGGCAAGATAACAATTCTGTCTGTCATTGGTGCCCATCTGAGGTTATTAAACATTTATTTGTATTTGCCCAGGAAAAAAATTGATACAGCAATAACCATGACAGTGGTGCCATCACAAGAACAGAGATGTATAGGAAAGTGGGACTAGCCTCCAACTTCACAGATGAGATCTACAGGAAGAGTCTCCTGTGCTGAAAATAACAACAACGCTGCCTGTGCATGGGCGATCATGGGATTTAAGGCCCTCATCAGCCTGCAGAAAATCCTGGGACTGTGGCAAAGCTGCCTGTGAAAACCAGGTCTCATCCAGATGTCCTGTGCGCAGATGTCTGAATGTCCTTCCTCACAGAAGTCTCCAGTAGAGATCTGCAGGTGCCTCACCTAAGTTCAATGTCTCTACAAAGTTCTGCACCTCTGGGAGCTTTAATATCTTTCCCTGAACTAAATTACAATTTTATTATTGCTTTAATCACATTCCCAGGTTTTAACCTTTTAAAGCAAAACTCTCTGTCCTCTGGGACAGGGGTAGCCAGTACATGAGGACAACAGATCAAATAAAGCACTGAGAAGGTGCTTTGACTATTATGGACCAAACTGAAAGGACACAAATCTTGAAATAAGTATTCAAAGGTGACTTTGGGGCATTGTAATGGGGAGTAAGCAGCCCTTGCTAGCTCAGCCAGGTTTTCAGCAAGCAGCAGAAGCTCCTCTGGGGCAGGTAGGGTGGGAGTCAGCTGCATGCTTCTTTGCCCTCAACCTGGCTAAGTCCACTCACCAGGATCCACAGCAGGGCAGCCTCAGTTCCCTTTGCAGGATGGAGCTCCACTCACAGCTCCCACTGATGCATTCGTGCAGCTGCACTTCACAGCACAGGGCCCCTGAGGTCATCTGGCTTCCCTGTTTCCAAGTCCCTGCACCTGCCTGATGCTTGACTGTTTCTTTCAATTCGTAACCCTTTTCCATTCCTGGGATATGGTTTCTGGAGAGACAGTACTCATCAGATGCAAAGTCTTCACTAAAAAGAAGCCGCGCTATCTTCTCAATGGACATTTGCACCAGCTGACCTCCGTGGACTTTAGTGAGAGATAAAAGGGAGGTGACCGGGAAACAATCAGAGAGAACTACAGAGGCCAGACTTAGCGACTCTCACTCGGGCGGGAGAGAAGTAGAGAGTGGTGGGAGCCACGGTTTTTATTTCTTCCCTTAAATTTATAGGGTGCTTCCACTTCAAAGAACTCTCTTCAAGTCCACGTAGCACATCTTCTAAAGCAGAACAGACACACGGGAATGAAGGGGTAGGGCTGAAGGGAAGAGTCAGCTCTGTCCTGGAAGGGGGCTGGGTCATGCCTGCTCCTGAAGAGCCCATGAGCAGATGCTAGGGAGAAACTTTTAGTGCATTCATTTGTGTTTCTTTATCTCGATGGGGAGTAGAGACAGAAGTCATTTTTGAGGTCAGGGAGGATGGTCACCTTGACCAAAGAAGTTAATGAACATTCCAGAAGCATTTAAAATGCCAGCTTTCCTCTAGAGGGCTATGGACCTAAGTGACTATTGTGGGGGTTTACATACACAGAGGAAGGGGATGGAGGAGAGGGGAGGGAAGGGGAGGAAAAGGGGGGAGACAGACTTCTCTGCTTTATGACTGTGGCATTAATTCACTCAGGAAAACCTGGCCACGGGGCTGAGATGACTCCAATGGCAGAGTGACTTCCCTAGTGTGCATAAAGCTCAAGCACCTTGAAAGCCAGGTCCCATGGTACAAGCCTGTAATGCCAACACTGGGGAGGTGAAGTCAAGAGAAGCTGAGGTTCAAGGCCAACCTGAACTAGAGATGCCCTGTCTCTAAAACAAAACAAAAAGAACAAACTAATATAAACCTGACTGAGGCCAGCATGGTCACCGGGCTGGAACTAAAGAACACAGATGTAAAGATTGAGTCTCTGCTTTCAGGGGTTAATCATGACTGAGTGGAAAGGGATCCAGGAAGAGTGAGGAGGATGTCCCCCTGTGTCTGTGTCTCTCAGTGGGGACAGAGTAAGCACCAAGGGACAAAGCATGACTTGACAATGTTAGATCCACCAGAACTGGACCCTGCACATCACTCACATCCACATGACAGACATTTGTGGGTTGTCATGGTCTCGTACCAGGGATGAACCAGGAACACAACAACAGACAACTTCACAACTAAATAACAACAACAGTGAACAGCTCCTGGTTTCATTTGCAGAAAATCAGGATCCATGAGCCAGGCTGGGTATAGGGTTTCTGAACTGGGAATTTGAATGAAATGAGGACATGACTGCTCCAAGGTCTAAGTGAAGTAAGATTTTTATTGTAGATATGACAGAGAGTTTAGCTAGAGGCATCTGGAAGGATCCAAAGCAATGAGAAAAAGTGTGGACTGAACATGGCCAAGGGAGGAGGGAGAGGGGAAGAGAGGAGAGAGGGCCAGGGCAGGGGATGAGAGTCAGGACTGGAGGACCAACAGAGCCCATGGCCAAAATGTCACAATTGTATAGGATAAGAAGCCAGAAGGAGGGGAGTAAAGCCCTTGGCTGGAGATGTTTAGGTAGGGCATAGGGAGGGACATAGGTACTGAGTGAGCCCAGTGGTCAATGTGTCCTCCATTATGCTAATAGGGTAGGTGAACAGGGTCCAGCCTTGAGCCAGAACCTGGGGGGAAATGCAAAGCAATGGATGTGATGGAGCAATGTGGGTGTAGGAATGACTTCAACTATTCCCACCACTGTATCTATTGTGGAGCCTGAAATTCCATTAAATAGAACCAGAGTAAGATAGAGCAAGGGAAAAGGGAGTCCTGGCTTCTGTGGAAGACATTCTACAGAGGGTGGTGGCTTCCTTCCCTCTGAGCCAGACTGGTACCTCATCCTACCCAAAGATAAGCACCAGGGTGCTATGAGTTGGATCCCAGCAGCTGCTATGAGGCATCAGGGCTGGCTATCACATGGTAAGCCAAGGGTTATTGAGCTGGCAGTCTTGCTGTGTAACTGCTCCAGGGCTGCAGATCAACTACCCAGAAGCTGTGGCCATCATTGCCTAGGTAGCCAGTTCTATTGGAACCAGAAAGCCAAAGAAAACCCCACACCTTGGAGCTGGCTGCACATGTCTGGATAAAGAATGCCCATTTCCAGTCTTCACACAGACACACAATGGGCTGGAGATATGTAAGTAATGGCAGCAGAGTCTGTTCAGGGATATATGGGTCATACCTCAAGGCAGAGGGGGCATGTCACACTCCTCACTGGAAAGAGTCACTTGGAAGTTGCCAGCAAACTTTACTAATCTGTGCACCCATGTATAACATAAAAGAGGCCTCAACTTCAGGTATTTATTTATTTTACTTTCTGGGAGAGGTAGGATCACTCAGGGCCTTATACATGCTAAGCAAATACTTTACCTCTAGCTGAACCCCTGATTCAGCCAAAATGTTTGTAAATTGCTCTCACTCCTGCAATGCTTTAAGTACTTAGTTAACATAGCATGGATTGCATACCTTCTGTTGTACATAACCACTAGAACTGGTAGTCTATTTGCACAAACAAAAATATTTTGCATTATAAATGTACACGCTTCTATTTTTCAGAAAATAAAACTCAATATTTTGCAAATCAAGGACAATAAAAACTGATGATCCCAAAAACCTAGAAATGCTGGAATTACATTTATCAACTTCTGTTGAGATATTAGAATCCTCTGAGCACTTACTCAGAACATCTAGGAGTAGAGGGGACGGGCACCTGCATTTTCAAAGCCAGCCTGGTGACCCCATATGCAGCTATGAGGTTCAGAATGTCTTGAATGAGTGCAGTGCCATCTCAAAACTTCTTCTACCATTGTTCTTTTGGTCCCTAACTAGCCCGCAGTTCCTGCTACGTGCACGGGACAATGCACAAGGATGTCATTTGTGAAGCATGGACACATTAAAGCAAACTGAACTGGGCATGTAAGTTCACGGGAGCTCACTGCAGCAAAGCCATCACATGTAGCAAGGGGAGTCCCTTTCTCTGGGTCATGTGCCTTCACCTATTATTTTAAGTCTGGTCTTTGGACCAGATAGTTAAAAATCATCAGGGATTTGCAGGAAATCCCATTCTAGTGAATAGAGACTGCTTCCTCCATTACACAGAGAACTTCTTGCTTCCAAACTAAGGAAACACACTGCAGAGAGTAGCCGGCTTCATTAAGATTCTTGAACAAAAGCTATGAATTTCAAACCTCAGCTTCTTCAATAACTTAACTCAGCCAATAAGCATCACGTAAAATTGATTCCTAATAAGGAAATGAATAAATGCTACTTAATGGCTTTGGTAAGTATATAGATGTGGACGAATTATGACCCAATAAAAATGGCTGTTCTGCCTTCTCCTCCTCATTTACCACCGTAGAGAACACTGCCTGGCATGGTGTGCCACAGCTGGAGCATGACAATGCTCACATCACCACCCACCTCTGCCCCTTACCTTCTGTACAGGTAACCTCCAGTTGTGCGGGGACGGTCTCACTGCCTATCAGTTTAGCAACTTTCAAAGGCCCATTAACCTCAGTGTTAAATTCCTATCCCTGAAGTGAGACAAATCCTGCCTTATTACAGGGCTGCTACATGGACACACAGAAGCAAAGTGCAAGTGACATGGTTGCCTAGTAATGTGACCTATATATTGTATGTTACCCCAGTACATTCCTAGGAGATGGACACTCATATACACATTTACCCATAAGTATGCCTTTCTCAAGATGGATACTACATATATACACATATATGCATTTACATGTAAATACTTGGTCTGCAGAGGCAGATGCCACATATATATATATATATGCACACATTTACACATAAATATGCACACGTGTGTACCCTCCATGCAGCCACTAGTGAAGCAGTTCGTGAATCTTCAATTGCATTGAACTGGTGATGAATTTTTAACAAACTCTAGAGATTATTGTTTTAAATAATACATCATTTTTTTCCCAAGAGACTCAAACATTCTCAGTTCAAAGAGCTTAATTGGAAGCCATCATCATTTTTGTAAGTTTGCATGTAAAACATTATTAATGGCATACTACGAGAGGATTAGTCCACCTCATCTGGGTTGCTTAGCATTTTGGTTTTAAGCAGAGGGGCTCATCATGAAAGCCTGAGCATAATGGTGGCTCCTGTCTGAGCCTTCCATGTATAACTATTGGGCCCTTGGCATTCAGACACAGTGGGGGAGAGGGGGCGGAGCCCTGGAATCAAGGTGGGAAGTGAATTGGGAAGAGGAATGAGAACAGAGACGAGGCCTACTGATTACAGAAGCAGGCAAACAAACATAAATAAATAAATGGAATTTATCCCTGGATCCTTCTCTTCCAGAATGGATGTATGCATAAGTAAGATGCCCAGAAGCATTGAGCCACGTGTTAGATAAACAAACCCAGAGCAAGAAGCTTGACATTCCACAATGAGAAAAGCCAACATACTTTAAACTCTACTTCCTTCCTATCATTGGACCTTCGGCATTCCATGTAAGGTCATATGACCTTCACAGATTTACTGATGTATCAAGAAATAACGGTTGAAATTTATTAGTGAGATTTCTAGGGCAAGGTTTAAAATGTTAAGAATGTTGAAATGTTAGGGTGTCAGCCATATGCTTTGGGATAGGGTCATCTCTCATGCAACATGGACATTCATCACACAAATTGGATGCAATTGATCTAATAATTAAAAAATGCAATTTGAATTATTACAGACCTTTATTGATTAGGAAGAACCCCTATCTAGTGCCCAGCTGAGGGAAAGGGCTTGCTGTCCCAGACAGAGCTTTGCTGGATTGGCCACTGCTTTATCTGAAGCACCAAGCAGCCATGAAAAGGGATGGCTTGTGTATCAGAACCAGATCAGTTCTGGTTTTCAGTTAACAGTGACTTGGATAAAGAGCTATGCATATCATTTATTATGGGGGTTAAGAAGACAACAGCACCCCGTGTGTATCTTGGGTTCCCTAGAATCTACCCTGAGCATTCAGTGATATTTATATCTCATAGTGCATCATATATAGCTAGTGGAGAAAGCCTTTTCATTGAAATTTATGTAAGATTTAGACTATTTATTCTGCAGGAATTTTAATAAAAGGGGAATTTTTGCTTCTCTAGGGCTTGAAACTCCTTTGTGACAAATAAATTCAGTTTGGTGGGAATTTTTATAGGTTATTCAAAGGGAAGAAGGTAAACAGCTGTAAAAGTAAACTTGAACCTTACCCCAGAGAGGCAGCCTTCCCTGCAGAAATATGAATTGATAGTCCAAGGGAGGGGGGATTCTTGTTTTCCTTTCTCATGTGTATGTTACAGTGTGTGTGTGTGTGTGTGTGTGTGTGTGTGTGTGTTCCCATGTGTGGAAGTGCACATATGAGCTCATGCGTGCAGATAGTAGAGGTTGACAATAGGAATCTTCCTCCATTGGTCTCTACCTTATTTACTGAGACTCAGTCTGTCAGCTGAACCCAGAGCTCTCCAATATGGCTCATCTTTCTATCCACTTTGCTTCTGGAATCCCCTGTCTCCACCATTATAATAAATACAATTATAGGAGGGCTGTAACACCCACCCATTACTTATTTGGGTTTGGGAGATCTCAGTTCTACTCTTCAGTCATCCTTGCTACATGTGCAGCAGACATTTTAATCACTCAGCCGTCCCCCAACTCCTGGGTTAATAGTTTTCAGAGTAGCATTTTGGCCAAAACATCTATTTTCTTAACCTGCTCTTCCATCAAGTGAAGCTGTCGGTCTGCAGAATTTCATGTCCCTAAATGCTAACCATGTTGTATAACAGACAACAGATTGTAGAATGCCATGCCTTATACAGTTCTACATGTCAGGCATGACATCCAATTAAGGTTTTGACTTGGATGAGATAAGAGAGGGACACTATGTACACAGTACCCACCCACTCGCACAGGCAGCTCCCAGAAGTGACCATGGACATATACACTGCAAGTCACAAAGGAGTGGACAGACAGAACAGCCCTGTGACAGGCTTGAACAACATGCACCCGTGCTCTCCACCATCAGGAAACGTCCTCACCGGCTCTGCAGTTTGTTTCTTTGGAAATCAACTAAGGGGCTGGGGACATGACTCAGTAAGAAGGGGGATTTCTCTGTAGACAAGAGGACCTGTGTCTGCAGCCCCAGCACATAAAAGGCCAGGTGCAGCCATGTGCTCTTTTAATCCTAGCACTGGGGATGTGAAGACAGGAGGAACTTGGAACTCACTAGCCATCTTGTTTTGCCAATCAGCAAGCTTCTGTCCCAAGGAAAGATGCCTATCTTAAAAAGTAGATAGTGAGTGACTAACAAAGACATCTGATGTTGTCTTTTGTCCTCAGTTCACACATGTATGCATTCTACACAAAAACAAGTACACACATAAGGCAATGCATTCTCTGTTCTCCTGTCAACAGTGGGCCTGGGCCTGGAAGCAGGGGAACCATTCACTCCCTGCAGACTGCAGTGGATCCTGTATCCCCTCCTGTGGACCTCCAGGATGCTCCTTCAACACCTAGTGTCCTCCTAGGAGCATCTGATGATGTAATCAGTCTCAAAGATTATATTCCCTTATTTCTAGGAAAGAAAAGAATTCTGGAGAGATTTGAACTAAGTAAAAAGTGTCTCTAGTTGGCCAAAGATGATGAAGGACTCAGGGCAGACATTCCAGAGTGTCACAGCTATAAGTTCTCATACACTCATGGTTAGTGTTCGCTGTCAGCTTCAGACTCTAGAATCACCTGGGACTGTCAGCACACCTGTGCGGGATTATCTTGATCTTGTTCTTTGATGTGGGAAGACATCTTAATTGTAGGAGGAGCCATTGCCTGGGCAGAGAATCCTGAACTGTGTACATGGTGGGGGGAGTCAGGCAGCAGCCTGTGTACATTGCTCTCTTCTGTATAAGGTTGTAAAGCTGTTTTGTCAGAGCTTTTTTGTCACAACAGGGAAAGAAACAAAGCAATGAAGCCATTTTGGTGGACAGAACAGCACCAATACTTCTGTTTCTGAGGCCTGAATTCAGCGACTTTCTATAAACTCCAGGGTCAAGTGTAAACTCCTTAGGATACAGGCACAGTATAGAGCCTCACTGTGTATTTAATTTTTTTTTTTTAATGGAAATGCCTGGACCAACCATTTCTCAAAGTCCTCATCACATTAAATAAACTATTATGAGAGAGTAAGCGCACTGGCTTAGAAACCACACAGACCTGGACCTTCTTATTTGTTATTTTTTTTTCTTTCAAAAATAAAGATTGAATTACTGCCGCACAGCAGCTGAAAAGACCACCTACTCTCCCATCTGCTAACATCTGCCACTCCCTCGGCCCTTAATCTGGGGAAGCTCTTTTGTTTTTGTAAGCATCACTCCATGGGTTATGAGAACTGGGACTATGATGTAATTACAGGACCACGGCAAAGATGGAAGGCACAGAGGAAAGAATCATCGATGCAGAGATGCTCTCGGGACACAGTAACTCTAGTCTTGGGGTCCTGGTAAGCATTTCATGAAGAAAGCAGTGTTCACATTGGTTGAATTGTGTGATATGCCCCTCTGCTACCTCCTCCCTAAGACCGGCATTCTTGCAGCTTGGAATAAATCACTCAGCAATTAACCCAAAGGGAATCCAAGCCAAAGGACTGAGTGTACATTTGCGTGCGCTCCTCCTCTGTGGTCTGCGTCTGCTGATGGAAACACTTGCTCATACACATCTTGCCTGTTTGTGGTGTCCCTTGGGAATGGGCAGACAAAGAAAACACTGTCTCCAGTGGCTCAAATCCTCACTTCTGGAGTGTTCCTTCATGCATACCAGCAGGGGTGGTTTCTGTCCTTTATGTCAACGGATCAGATGCCTGGGGGTGGGGTGGCAGATGGGTGCACAGAAAGGATAGTGAACATAATCTAATCTTCTCCCTCTTACCCTGTCATGCATGCAGGAAGATAGAATATTGTAAGGGAAATCAATTGACTAAAATGTTCCTGAAACTGCTGACATCAAGCTTCAAGTTTGTAAAGACCACTGACTGTGTTTCCTCCAGCCTGTGTTTGCCCAAGCAGCACTGAGTCCCCAATAGCCCACCCACCCATGAGCAGGACAGTATGTGTGTCTAGTATCTCTCAGAGCCTCAGGCATTGGGGAGTGAAGAGATATTTTAGTCACCTACACCCTGCCTCCTCATCTGCCCATTTAGCTTACCCCATAAACCACATTTATAATACAATACTAGTAGTTACCACCATTGCCAATGGTTATTGAACCTCCAAAGTGCTGAGATCTGTATAGTCAAATATTCTAAAAGAACTTCTATTCCTCTTGAAATTCTTCTGAAGGTGTCACTCTTAGCCCCAGTTGATATGGGTAACCTGAAACAATAGACGCTAACTGGTCTCCGGTTGCCTGGTTCCCTATGAGGCAGCTAGCTCAATATGAAGCTATGATGTCCACCAAGTGTCAGTGTATTTCCTCATATCAATGAGGTGTTTACAAGTGGATCAGTCCTTCCCACAGACTTTCTGTGCAGCCCACATATTACCCATTCCTCTAGTCAGTCCCCATGGTCTCCTGGCCCTACCTGTCAGTCATTCATATGAACAATCTACCAATCTGGTGCTCAAGTGAAGCCAAGAGAATGCCAGGACATCTCACAGCAGCTGGCTGGTCATCTGGGAAAGATACCTAAGAATCCCTTGAAGAGGGCTAAGGTCTCAAGCCCAGGAAGAAATGTGAGTGGAAACAGATTTGGGGAAGGAAGACTCTGAAGTAATAACAGATTGAAAATGTAAATTGTGTGCAGATGATGTGTTAATAGTGCCGAGGGGAAAGAGGGTTGAGATATGAGGAGACTGGAACATATGCTCTGTCTGGAACCACATGCACAGCTCAATGCCTGCTGGAAACCCATTACTGAATGCAGGGCACAAGGGGAAATGACAATCATCAGACCTCAAAAGAAGTGCACACGTCTCCAACTTATGTTGGCAACAGGTATGTGATGGAGAGCTATGAGACAGACAGTACCACTGAGTCCCCCTGTTCCTGCTCATCAGAGTAGTGGTCTCTGTGTTCTTTCTTGCTGGGTTCCAGAGCCTATTGTGTTCAGTCCAGGGCCACCTGATGCCTTCCAGGTTTTTCCACATTATCATGAGCCTCAAAAACAAGAGGCCATGCTATTTTCTATTATTGACAGGGATAATCTTGACACTGTTCCCTTGCTGTGGGATACTTTTTGTATGCTGTAAATATGTATGACTCTCATTGGTTAATAAAGAGCTGACTGGCCTATAGCTGAGCAGGAAGAGATTGTGTAGGAGAGCCAGATTAGGAGGATGCTGGGTAAAGGGGCAGAGTCTGAGGAGTCAAGAGTCAGATACGGAAGAAACATGACATATAGAAAATGATGACAAGCTATGAACCATGTGGTAAAACTTAGCTAGGAAATATGAACTAATTTAAGTTGTGAGATCTAGTTAGCAACAAGCCTAAGCTATCAGCTGGGAATTTATAATTAATATAAAGTTTGTGTGTAGTTATTTAGGGGCTGGCCAGGGGTCCTGATAAAAAGCTCTGCCTACATGCCTTTTCCAAAGACATATGCCAAGGAAGGATGTCACGAGCCCTAGAACAAAGCCCAGGAACAGGCTCAATAAATGAATGTTACCACCTTGTAGAATAATGGAATCTGTTTTGAGCTTAAACATAAGCTAGGGCTTTATCACTATATTATGTAGGTATGACTACATGTATTCATATTGGAGCTTAAATTTCTCAGTTTTGAGGGCTTCAACTTAAGATCAAATTACTTTCATACCACAAACCTGCATTTTGTGGCTTTTCTGGAGGGAGGAAGAATGCTGTGGGATTCTGCACTTGTACATTGTAAACATTTGTTCCTCCTACTGGTTTAATAAAAACAGATTGGCCAGAAGGTAGACAGAAAGTATGGGCGGGGCTAGCAGACTAGGGGAATTCTGGGAAACGTAAGAGCAGAAAAGTGGAAGACAGTGAAATGCAGAAGGAGGAAGATGAGATCGCTGCTCTGAGAAAAGGTATCAAGCCATATGACCATAAATAAGATATATGGGTTAACTTAAAGTGTAAGAGTTAGCAAGTAATATGCTAAACTATAAGCCTGTACATAAGCCATAGGCCAATCTGCTTGTAATTAATATAAGACTTTGTGTGTTTATTTGGAACTGATGGTTGGGACCTTGGGGCCCAGTTGGGCCAGAAACTTCTTACTACAGAAGATATTAGATAATACTGGAGCATCAAACTCAGGGCCTTTTGCATGCTACACATGAAGTGTTTACAGCACAGCTATAGCCCCATCCACCTCTCTTTATTTCTAAGGATCTGACTGACTGTTTCTGTGTATGAACCTGTGTGTGTGTGTGTGAGTGTAAGTGGGTGTATGCATATGCCCATACATGCACACATACACTGTAGTGCCTGCGCTACCTTATCGGTGAGTTAGGCATGGGCCTGGAGATTAAAGACACAAGAGACCTGGGTCATTTGTGCAAGTGAATGTCATTTATTGAGACTAGGGGTCAGACTTAAACACCCAGGGCAGAGCACAGTGAAAATTCCCCAGGCAGCTGGAAAATGACTGACTTGGGGTAAACAACTGAAACTTCCTCTTCTAACCCCACAGGCAAAAAAACTAGAAACATACTGGAACTGGGTGTTGAGCACAGAATGTGCAGCCAGCGACCACAGGCTTTGCTTCATAGCTCGGAGTACAGGGAGAAGTCATGCAGGGCCCTACAATACACAAACATGCATAGTACTGAGACCATTTCTTAAAAGAGGAACACTTCACAGTACCAGCCCTACACTCAGCACACACAGTGTTTTCACACCCCATTTCAGAACAGGCTTCAAACACCCCAGATCAGGCAGCCAACAGGATAACACCACAAGCCCTGTGAGAAAGAAACTGACAATGTAGACTGTGTGCGAGTTAAAAGTAATCACTGAAGTAAGCTGGGCTTCAATACTACCAGGAGGTCTCCCCATGAACATGCAAACCATGTAGATCTCAGGCCTCAAGCATATTCAAGTGTGCAGAAGAAGCTGGCTTGGAGAAGATTCTGGAAGGAGTAGAACAACCTGAGGACATGCTACTCAAGTTTTGTAGTTAGAAGAACTTCCCTGAAGACCAAGAGCCCTATCAGAGAACTTTATGTTGAAAATACTCAAGGGAAATAGACATGCCAGAGCTATGAATGGATTGACACCTAAGGAGGAAACAATAGTCAAGTTGTCTAGATGCTTTAAGAGCAGCCTGAGGTCAGGGCTCAAGCTCTGTCCTAATGGTTTGGTTCTAGATCAAGTTCAAATGCTGCCGATCCCCACACCCCAAAGCATCAGCAAGGGATGTTATTACTAGTACTGTTAGTTCTATAGGGCTTCAAGCTTGGTATTAGAAAGTCAGACTGTGAATGGTTTTACAAAGAAGACCAGAACAGAGGTCTTGCTCTAAATTTTTCGATCCTTATAAATCTTTCTTCATATTAGGCACCTCTGAACACAGTTCTGAAGTAGGCATTATAACTTGCTTTGCCCTGTTTTGTCACATGCCTGTCCATTGGACTGCACTACTACAGAGCTCTCTTGCAGATGCTCTGTTCCGAGCTGTGAGTCTGCACCTCTGCACCCAATCCTGCCATTACAAGGAAGTAAACAATACAAGCGAATATGAGACTTTTCCCATATGCAACCAGGATGGTGTTCAGTGGGGCTCTCCTCCCATGATGCAACGCTTGATGCTGCTTCTACCATGTATAGACCTGCTGTCTCCATATCATCCCTATCTCTCTTTTTCTCTCATATATATGGAGTATGTGCATTTTTGTGCTTGAGAATGTATGTGAATATGTGTATGGGTTTACCTCTTCATACACATGTATATGTTATGTGAGTGCATAGATAGAGAGATAGATAGATAGGCAGATAGATAGATAGACAGACAGACAGATAGATTCACATCCTCTGTCATCAGCCTTGTGAATTTTCTATTTTCCACCTATACAGTTTGGACTTAAACAAGTTAGGCCAATAGATTTCTATTCATAACCGAGAGATGCTTTGAACATGTGAAATACTAAAGACAAAACAGAGATGCCTGAATGGCATGTCAACAGCCACATTGAGTAAGGAACACCCACATCCATGGAGGAGGAAGAGCACATGCAAAATAGAGTGACAGACCATAGCACTCAGCCTTTATCCATCTTTGTTATTACTGGTGAATTGCATTAATTTATTCCCATCTGTAGATTCACCTTCTCATTGTTAGTTATTTCACTCTTTCAATGTTAGAAGCAAAATATCCTTCAAGCTAAGAGAAGTAGCATCTATGTGTGTGAATGTACATGCATACAATGTGCATGGCAGGCCAAAAGAAGATTTGTGTTAGTTTGCTTTCTGTTGCAGTGATAAATATCATGAGCAAAGAAATTTGGGGAAGAAAGGGATTATTTTGCTTACACTTCCATGTTGCAACATATCGCTTAGGGAAGACAGACCAGGAATTCAATCAGGAATTGTGGGAGAAGGCTCTTGAACACTATAAAACTTTACCACTGGTATTAGTTTAATAAATGCTGATAAACCAATAGGCAGATGTGGTGGAATGTTCTCTATACGATATAAATAAAAACTGTTTAGACCCATGCAGAGCACCATAGAAGTGGGTGGAGAATCAGAGGCAGCCAGGTAGGAAGAAGGGGTGGAGTTTACTAGTCGCCATCTGTCCCCCGAAGAAGAAGCATGTAAGAATTCAGGTGAGCCACGGGCTGCGAGCTACGTGGTGGATAGATTCATAAAAATGGGTTGATTTAAGAAGAAAGAGCTAGCTAATAATGTGCTTAAGATATGGGCCAAGCAGTGTAAAGTATATAAGCGTGTGATTTATTTCTTTTGGGGGGCAAAAGCTGCGGGCACACAGACCAGGCTCCACACCGCCAGCACCACACGTGTGCCAGGTCACAAATCTCCAAACCCAAACAGGCCAAAAAAAAACATACTACAACAGGCAGACAGGAAGCAGAGGTGAAGAGAATGCTGGGAAGAGGAAAGACAGAGAGGAGAGGCCAGCCAGAGCCACAGGATACAAGATGAGAATGTTGTAATGAGAAAAGGTACCAAGCCATGTGGCTATACATAGATAAGAATTATGGGTTAATTTAGGTGTAAAAGCTGGTTAGTAATAGTCCAGCAGTTATTATAACATTAAACCTCTGGGTCAATTATTTTATAAGCAGCTGCTGGGTAGTTGAGAGTTTCTGGCAGTACAGAAACTCAGACTACAAAGAACTGAAGCAGAGGCCATGAAGGATGCTGCTTACTGCCCTGCTAGCTAGTTTTTCTCAGTCAGTTTTCTTACACAACCCAGGACCACCTGCCTGGGGTGGCACCACATCCAGTGTGTTTGGCCTTCATGCATCAAACATTAATCAAACAAAAGCCCCACAGTAATTTAGAATGTCTTTCTGTACACTGTAAATGTGCTTTGATGCCGTTTGTTAATAAAGAAGCAATTTGTCCTATTGCAAAATAATTTAGAGATGGGAGACATCCAAGCAGAGATAAGGGAGAAGGGCAGAGTCATGGAAATGCTGCAGGTGGCTACCCAGAAGGAAAGATGTAAAGGGACACAAAGCCACTGAACACACAGCAACACATAGATCAAGGGAAATGGGTTAAGCTGTAAGAGCTAGCCAGTAAAAAGCCTGAGCTATAAGCCGAACAGTTTGTAATTAATATAAGCCCTGAGTAATTATTTTATAAATGGCTGCAGGACCATGGGTAGGAAAGATTCCTCAGGACTGCAGGCCCATATAGTTCAGGAAACTTCTGACTATACCACAGAAATGCCCACAAGCCAATCTTACGGAGGCAATTCCTCGTGTGAGGTTCTTCCCAGGTGACTTCAACATGTGCTAAATTGATGAGAACTAACCAGCATGGTATTAATTCTTTGAAGTTCATTAATGTGGCTGCTGATTACTGCATATGTTGAAGGTGCATTATGGGATGCTGAGGATGACCAAGATGTGCCAGTGACTATGATATGACTCATTCTCACTCTGAGAATGAGGGAACAGTATAGAGTACACTTGTGCACAGACAGCTCCAACACTGGTGGGTGGCATTACAGCCCATCACAGCTAACACTGAATGCGCCCGTGTGCCACTAGTGCCTGTACTCTGTGAAATCACTCTCAAAGTCATCGTGATTAATGCATCTGTTACATCACATAGCTACCTTTTTATTGCAGCAAGAGCACTATCTAAGTAGACTTCAATTATGCAATATCAGTTATAGTCACTACGTGATTGTATATAGGTCCCAAAACTGTATTTACTTTACAAGTGATATTTGGTGTCTTTGGACTGGCATCTCCCCAAGTTCTCCATTTCCCAGCCCTTGGCAGCCTCATCAGCTCTGAGTCTGGCCTTTTGGATTGCATACATAAGTGAGATTACACAGTATCCATCTTTCTGGGTTTGTCTTATTTCACTTAGCAAAACAAGTTGTAGGCTCCCCCATGTTGCCATGGGAACATGTCTCCCTTTTATGGATGAATGATATTCAATTGTGTGCTTGCATGTATCTCACATTTTCTTTATCCATCCATCCATCAACAGACATTTAGATGGCCTCTATATATAGGCAATTGGGACGAGCGCTGTCGTGGACATAGGGTTGCAGATATGCCTTTGACTTTACTACTGCATTTCCTCTAGGTATCGACTGAGGGGGTAGGAGGATTGACTCAAATGCAGTTTATTTTGAAGTTTTTGGAGGAAAAATACAATATGTTTTTCCATTGAGAATGTGTAAGAATTTAATTTTCTTCAAACCCTTTCTAACATTTGTCAACTCCTAGCGATCGTGGTTCTAATGGGTGTGGGGTAATATCTCATGCATTTTAAAACTGCACTCTACAGGTGATTGTGACATAGTGCATCTTTCTGAACACCTTGTAGTTATTTGTCTTTTTGTAGTGTCTATCTAAATCTTTTGTATTTTAAAAGATTTTATTTTCTTTTATTCATGTATATAGGAGTGTCTAGATGTAGGTATGTGCTCATGTGAGTGCAGGTGGCTGAGGAGTCCAGAAGAGGTCATTGAATCCCCTGGAAATGGAGTTACAGGAGTTGAAAGAACCTAAAAGGGGTTCTGGGCACTGAACTCGGGTCCTTTACGTTTACCCACTGACCCTTCTCTGCAACCCACCCCTTTTGCTGGTCTTTTATCAGGTTGGCTTTTGCCATTGAGTTGTATGAGCTCTCTACTTATTTACTTGTGGATACTAGCCACCTGTCATATATAACTCTGAAAACACTTCTCACATTCCATAGGTTGCCTCTTCTTCTGCCTGTACTCTACCACATTGGGACTTACTGTATACACTCCCACATCTCTATTTTTACTTTACTGTCTATATTTCTGTGTCAAATCCAGAACAAAATCTTTACAAAGGCCAAAACAAAGGAGCTCCTTCCACCCAGTATTTTCTTCTAGGATTTTTGTTCTTGCAAGGTTTTCAAGTAAGTCTTTTGTTCATTTTCTGTTGATTCCCACATTTTGTACAACATCATGGTTAAATTTTCATCTTTTGTGCATGTACTTCCTTCCCCAGTACTGTTTCCCTGATGAATTTAGGACACATGTGTGCATGTGTAGCTGGGCTCTCCATTCCAGTGACCTACGTGTTTGTCTTTATAATGGCACCATACTGTTTTGATTATTATAGATTTGTAATGTAGGTGCCTCCGGCTTTGATCTTTTTTAATATTTTTGACAGTTTCATATGAATGTGTGCTTTCTTCTATTTCTATAAAGAATTCTATTGGAATTTTCATACATATGTGACTGAACTCACAGGTCACTTAAGATAGTGTGGAGATGCTTAATTCTAATTCATCCATACAACATATCTTCTCATATATTTGCAACTTATTTATTCCATTGACAAGCCACATTTCAGTCTGCAGTTTAGCTAGCTAAATTTATCTTTATGTATTTTGCTCTTTCTGATACTATTATGTGATTATTTTCATGATATCCACTGGTACATTAGTAGTTTGTAGAAAAGCAACAGATTTTTATATGTTGACTTTGTATCTTGTGACTTTACTGAACTTAGTTGAGGAATTTACAGAATCTTTAAGTATTTCTACATGCAGACATAATTTAACTTCTTTCTGGTTTAGATAGCTTTCCTTTTTATGACTAATGGATTTGCCTAGAAATTCCATTGCTGTCCTGAACAGAAGTTGTGGAAGTGGAACATCCTTCTCTTACCTGATCATAGAGAAAAAGCTTTTAACCATCTACTGTTGAGTATAATATTTAGCTGTAGAAGAATCATGTATTTTTCCTATGTTAAGGTATATTACTGGTAAATATAATTTATAGAGTCTTTATTATGAAATTATATTAAATTTTGTCAAATGCTTTACCGACACCTATTGAGATGATCCTATGACTTTATTCATTGTATGGTTAATATATCACCTTTATTAATTTGTATATATTAAACAATTTATCCAAGAAATAAATCCTTTTTGTTGGTGGTATATGCTTATTTTAGCATTTTTCAGAACTTCATCTGCTATAATTTTGTCAAGGGTATTTGCAGGTAAGATAGCAGAGATATTTCCATGTCCTTCCTATTCTTATAGTCTCTCTCTCTGGATTGGCTATTAGGCTAATTCTAGTCTAATGGAATGAATTAGAAAGGGTTTGTTCTTTTGAAAATCATTAATGCTTGAAAAATAAGCCATGACTCTGGTTCTGAATACACATATAGACTCTGTAGTCATTGGACATTTGTTCAGATATTTTTTTTTGCCAATAAATTTTGGGAATTGTATGATTCTAAGTACCTATTACTTTATTCCAGTTGTTCAGTTTCTTCATAATAGACTCTTGTGATGTGCAGTGTGTCTTTGCTATCATTAATGTCTCCTCTATAATTAATAATTTTATTTATGGTCTCTGTCTTTCCTCTTCTTCCTCCTCCTCCTTCATCTTCTTTTCCTAGGTTAGGTTAACTAATGCTTAATTCTGTTTGTCTTTTTCAAAAATTCAGCTTATGAGTTTCAGCTATTGTCTTATGTTTTTAGTCTCTGGTTCATTAATTTTTCCTGGGGCCTTTCCCATTTATTCCTTTATTCTACTCACTTTGGGATGTAGTTACTTCCTTTTCAGTCCTCAGCTGTGAACTTATCCCCTTGAAGAATTCCTTTTAAAGCCCTTATTGCCATAAATTTCACTCATAAAATTACTTTTATTGCATCTTGTATTCTGTCTATGTTATGGTCCCATTTTTTGTCTGTTTTAGGAGACTTTTTAATTTCCTTTTGATCTAGATCCAGTAAGTGTCCAGCAACATAATGGTGTGAGGTGGGACTATGTTCTGGTACAGTGTAAATGTTTGTCCCTCCTACTGGTTTAATAAAATGCTGATTGGTCAGAGGGCAGACAGGAAGTGTGGGCAGGGCTTCCAAACTAAGAAAACTCTGGGAAGAGGAAGAGTCAAGCAGAAATGCTAGCAGATGCAGAGGAAAAAGTTGAAATGCTGCTCTGAGAAATGACACGAAGCAGAGTTAGCAAGTTATATGATTCAGCCATAGGCTGACCAAAATGAAATTAATATAATTTCATTTGTGTGATAATCTGGGGCTAAGCAGCAGCAGAACTGACTGAGTGAGTCTTAACCTCTGGGCTACGTAGGAAAGTCTAGACCAGAAACTTCTTATTACAATGGTGAATTTCTACATATCCTGAATTTTCTACTTTTTTCTTGTTATTGATTTTTAGCTTCACAGCATTATAATCAGAAATCTTTGATAACTTAAATCTCCTTAAATTGGTTAAAACTTGTTTTGTGGCCAAGCACGCGCTCTGTCCTGGAGAATGTTCCATGCCACTAGAGGAGTCTCTCATTGTACTTACTGCCTCTTGCCCTGCTAAAAAGCGAGTGAAGGCTCTTTTCATTACTCCCTGCCATGTGAAAGTGGCTTTTTCTTAGTTGCTTTCCAAATTCTTTGTCTTTGATTGTATCTTTTTGTCTGGATAATCTGTGCATTAGCAAAGAGGAGATCACCTAGCATTGTTACTTTATATATGTTTAATGAAGTTGAGTACGTCTGAGTTTGGTATATATATATGTTTAGTAAATGTAATAATCGTCTTCAGATTGGTCCCTTGGTGAGTATGAAGGGCCTTCTCTATCTCCTCTGATTAGTTTGGGACTAAAGTCTTTTTTTAGGGGAGAGGGTATTAGAACAGCAGCTCAGGCTTCTTTCTTGGTTTTATTTTCTTAGAGAATGTTCACACATTCTTACACTGTAAGGTGGTGTCTGTCTTTAATTGTGAGGTGTGTTTATTAGAGACAGCAAAGGTAAAATCTTCTTTTTTAATCCGGTCTGCTGGTCTGTGTCTTTTAACTTGGGAAGTTGAGACCCTTGAAGTTCAAAGTCACCTTTAAAACACATGTGGATTCCTGTCACTTTGTTGGGATTTGTTCTCTCTTCTCAGGCTTTCTTTGTTTAACATTCATGAAAATAAAAACACAAAAGAATTTTTTTAAAAACTGAGCCTCACTAATGATCAGAAAGAAAAAGAAACACAAATAGAATTTTTTTTTTTTTTTTTTTACCTTTCTCAGTGGAGTTACAAATGTCTTTCATTTTTCTACAAGATTTTTCTGTGTTTCGAAATTCCTACAATGGCAATAGTACTGTTGCAGCCATGAGGGTGGGGATGGTGTTGCTTCAGGAGGCTACTAGAGGACTGGTAACACCACAGGTAGTGGAGATACACTTAACAAAATACTATGGTAGATGTTATATGACATTTTCCTCAGAAATGTCCAAATGTTTCCTATGTCCAAACATGAGGCAGATGCATTTGACCCTCTCCAGTAAGTGTGTATAGAACACACTAAAGCATTCTTGCTGAAGAAAACGCAATTCCTCTTTAATTTACAGACTCAAACAAAACACTGTGACTTATATCTGTAATCCCATCACTAGGAAGGAGGAGGCAGGAGGATTACCAGGAGTTCAAAAGGAGCCTGGGCTATAGAGTGAGATCCTGTCTCAATAAATTAATCAATTACTTAAATTTATAGACTCAAAGTCACTAAAAAGTCTACATTTGTGCTAGAGGGTTTGCCTGAACCATTGATAGGGTCAGGCCAAGAGTGCTCTGCCATCTTTTCTAAGGAGTTTAACTTCAAATTTCCTACAGCTACTAAGATCAGAGGCAAGGCCACAGAACCCAGCCCACGCATGGTGTGCAGCTCTCTGCCAACATGGTGTTTCTTCTGGCCCTCAGCCAGGAGCAGAGGTGGGAGGAAGCCCGAGCAGGATTTCCTGCCTTCACCCAGGGTTTGAGAGCTTCTTTGAGGTGGGAGCAGATGTTACAGCTCCTTACTTAGAAAGCAGTTTGACCTAACAAAAAGAATTCTGAAGCTTACTTTCAGGGAAGAGAGGGGGACAGCGCATGTCATTCCATCAGCTAACCACAAGCAGCACACTGCTCCTTTCCCAAGTTCCTTACGAGGCAATGGGTGTGTTCTCCGTGAATCTCAAACTTCAGAGCAGATGGTGGGGGCTTCTTCTAAACCAGGGGCAGCTGTAGGGTGAGCATGTTTCCTAGGGCATGAGCAAACTTGAAGGACTCTTTATGTAAGAACTTTTCCTGGCTTACACAGGGTTAAGTTCTCCTAAAGTCAAATCCTTGCAAGTGGAGAAGTATGTTTGGTGCTGGGCTTGGCATTGTTAAGATACACACCAGACTGAAGAGAACAGAAATTCATTACCGCATCCTTTGCAAAAACTCAAGCACGTGAAAAAAAGTTTGTTCCGCACAGGATTTAAAACCATTTGGAATGAAGAAAGGAGGGATGGATCTCCGTGGAGAAACAAGTTAGTTTTCAAAAGCGCCAAAAAGGTCTGGCAAGATGGCTCAGCATGTTGGCATGGTTGCCACCAAGCTTGATAACCTGAATTCTATCCCTGGGCCCCACATGGTAGAAGGGTGGTGGACTGACTTCCGATTTAAAGGAGAAATAAAAGTCTAAAAACACAACAGAATTCTTAAATAGAAGAGAAGATAGCAAGGTGGAAGAAATGGAAGGGTAAAATAAGTGAAAGGAAGGAGAGAACAAATGTGTTTTAAAAGAAAATAGAAAAGAAGGAGCCAGAGGAAAGAGTGGGGAGGGAGGAAGAGAGAGAGAGAGGGAGAGAGAGAGAGAGGGAGGGAGGGAGGGGGGAGGTTATGGCCAATAACAGAGAACCAACATTTGTATTTTAGGAATACATCCTTTCCAAAGATTTAGGGAAATGGGATGAAAGCACACACATCCATGGAGGAGATCACCAGGAGGATGAGCACCACATAGGCACAGACTGGAGTGACTGAGCAAAACAGAGAAGAACGAGGTCAGGGAAGTTCACCACAGACATACTGTGGTTACGTTAGTTACTGAACACTCAGGACAAAGGAGCGCTAAGAGGGAACACTACTGTATCTCCATAAGAGGCCTGAGTTCTGGTCAGAGCAGGCTTCTCAGTGAGTACCAGCCTTCAAAGTACCCTTCACAGATGAGGGGGAATGAAAATATTTCACATGAGAAAGAAAAGAGAATGTCTGGCTCTCTGATCAACTCTTAAATCACAGCTAAAGTTAACATTTTAAATGAAATAAATGTAAAGAAGGGTTTAAAAAAATCAGAGAGAAAACAATGGAGAAAGTAAACATGAGTTTCCAAAGTAGTATGCCATGGCTGAGCAGAGACGGATGAGGTCTGATAGTCAAAAGAACGGCACTTAAAAGTGGAGAAGGCAAAGGTACCTAGCTGTAAGATGTTCAACTGATGTCAATTGCAGTGGCCGGTAAGTCATGCATATATATTCTAATGCCCAGAGTAGCCACCAAGACAACTGTACAAAGAGACACATTCAAAATGATGCCTATAAATCCAGGTAGAATCCTAATAAGGAAACCAAGAAAACAGACACAGAACACAGATAACCTGAACCAAGAAGAACCAAGAGAAAGAATAATACAATATTATGCCTCATCACACAACAAAGTATAAATGGTCTAAATATATCAGGTAAAATACAAAGATTAGTAGTAACACAGATGTTAAAAAAATTAGGACACAAATACTTGCTTTCTGAAATGCATTTTAAATTCAAAGACAATTTGAAAGTAGATGGATTTTTAAAGATATATATATATATATATCATGCAGACATTTACCCACAAGAAGAGATAACAACAGTAATGCCAGATAAACATCAGAGCAAAGCAACTTACTACAGACTAAGATATACATCACAAAATGATTTTCAAAAGATATAGCAACTGGGAATGGCTAAGGACTCCAGATGTGTACACAGTGAGGAAAGGAACCACAAATTTTATGATGCAAAGGGAAAAATAAAAATCCACATGCATATGTGGGGAATTCAAAACCATGTTCTGTGCAAAGGACACCACTGGACAAAAATGGGCAGAGGACGGAGCGACACCATCTACCAAGTACACATGGAGAATGTGTAATTCACTATCCACCAACAGAATAAACCGCTCTGTTTTGTTCCAGAAACTCACAGACCATTTGCCAAGGTGGGGTGGGAAGGATACATTCCTGGTCAGCTGGGCAATTTAGAAAATCTTCACAGGCTTTTCTCCTGCCGCCTGTTACGTGGAGGTAGAGTCTTGGGTGTGTTCAAGATTCAGCCTCACCCGTAATCCACCGCCATCCATGGCCGAGGAAGGCATTGCTGCTGGAGGTGTAATGGACATCAACACTGCTCTACAAGAGGTGCTGAAGACCGCCCTCATCCATGATGGCCTAGCACATGGTATCCGCGAAGTTGCCAAAGCCTTAGACAAGCACCAAGCCCATCTGTGTGTGCTTGCATCCAACTGTGATGAGCCTGTGTATGTCAAGTTGGTGGAGGCACTTTGTACTGAGCACCAAATCAATCTAATTAAGGTTGATGACAACAAAAAACTAGGAGAATGGGTAGGTCTCTGTAAAAGTGATCAAGAGGGGAAGCCACGGAAAGTGGTTGGTTGCAGTTGTGTAGTGGTTAAGGACTATGGCAAAGAATCTCAGGCCAAGGATGCCATCGAGGAGTACTTCAAGTGCAAGAAATGAATAAATAAAAATTTTGACTCATTTAAAAAAAAAAAAGAAAATCTTCACAGATCACATATATGGATTCTGTGTTATTTTAAATAAATAAGGAAACTATGAATACCAGGGAACGCCCTCAGCCTACAAAAGCCCTACATTTGATACCATATTTACTACATAAATCTCAGTGGTGCCTTCCTATGACCAAGCTGGCTCACTTCATCCTCTCATTCTTCAGACTCTTGTTCCAGCAACTGTAAAAA
Organism: Sigmodon hispidus; assembly: GCA_004025045.1. Taxonomy (NCBI): domain Eukaryota; kingdom Metazoa; phylum Chordata; class Mammalia; order Rodentia; family Cricetidae; genus Sigmodon; species Sigmodon hispidus. Next base: position 26,475 of record PVIH01014158.1, on the reverse strand, counting down.
CAAGAAATCAAAACAAAACTTGTGTGCAGAAAGAATGGACCAGGAATGTCTCTATTCATAGATGATGTGATTTTCATCATAGGCATTGCAAAGAATCTACAGGAAAGCTACTAGACCTAAAATACATATCCAGTAAGTTTTCAGAATTAAAGATCAACACAAGCATACTGATCTCATCTGGAACAGTAACAATGAACCTAGAAGTTTCGAGAGACAATTCGGAGGTTAAGAGCACTGGTTGCTCTTTGAGGGGAACCAGGTTCAGTTCTTCACATTCAAGTGGAAGCTCACAACCTTCTGTAACTCTAGTTCTTGGGGATCCACCACCCTCATCTGGCCTCCAGGGGTACCACCTATGTATATGGCACACATATACATATGTGCAGACAAAATACCCATATATATAAAATACTATTTAATTTTAAAATGAGTATACAAAAGCTAGACATTAAAATACACACTTGCAGCAAATTCAAGAAAAATGAAATACCTTGGCATAAATATAACAAAACATGCATAGGATCCATATACTGAAAACTTTTAAATGCATTTATAAAAAAATCAAAAATTTAACACATGTTCTAGAATATTCAGTGCTACAAGATGCCAACTCTTCCCAAATTAATCTATATTCTTAAAGTTGTTCCCACCAAAGAAAGGCTTGCTGCTGACACAGACCAGTTTACTCGCTGTAGAAGAGCTGAAACTATCTTGAAAAAAATGATAAGGGATGGGCAGTGGTAGCTCATGACTTTAATCCTAGCACTCAAGAGGCAGAGACAATTGATTTCTGTGAGTTCAAAGCCAGCCTGGTCTATGAAGTGAGTTCCAGGACAGCTAGAGCTATTACACAGAGAAACTCCATCTAGAAAAAAACAAAAGAGATTGATTCAATATTAAGGTTTACTCTCTGGTTCCAGTAGTCAAGGTAGTGTTGTATTTACAAAGGAATATAGACACTCAGATCAATGAAATAAAATAGAGAACCCATAAATAGATAAACAAATAAAGATTTGTTTACTCTTTATTAATGATTGTGTGTATATGCACGTGTGTGACGTGTGTATGTGTGTGTGTATGGTATATATTTAATAAAACCTGAATATTGGGGAGAGAGCACACAGTCAAATCCTAGGCAGACAGCTCAGGAAATTCGTAAACCTTGAATACAAAGATAAACAGCTGAGTCAGTCACACACACCTTTAATCCCAACACCCGTAATCCCACAACTCCAGAGACAGAACTTCTGTTTCTGTCAGTTCAAGGCTGCCTGTTAATCCTAACCTGGATGGGTATATAAAGGCTTGTAAAAAACCCAAAGAAAACAAAAGCGACTAAGAAAAATGACTAACAACCGAGAGCAAGCCCAAAAAGTTACAAGACAGTTGGGTAAAAATTGACTATCGTGCTTCCTCTCTCTGATATTTCAGCCTTCCCCCCAATAAGTGGCTCTAAGTCTCATTTATAATACTACGTGTGTGTGTGTGTGAGAGAGAGAGAGAGAGGGGGGGGGAGGGAGAGAGAGAGAGAGAGAGAGAGAGAGAGAGAGAGAGAGAGCGAGTATTTATGTGTGGAGGTCAGAGGACAACCTGTGGAAGCTGATTCTTTCCTTCCACCTATAGGTCTCAGAGATCTGACCCCTCTCTTTGTTAAACTTCACAGGAAGTTCTCTTACACACTGAGACATCTCACAGGCCTCTGGATTTTATTTATTTACTTACTTACTTTTTTATGAGCTGGAGATCAAGCTCAGAGACTTGCAGATTAGACAAGTGATCAGCATCTCAGCAACAGCCCCAGCCCAAGTCCAAGTTTGCTTCACAAAGATGCAAAGGCATTTTATTGAAGGAAAGACTTTTTAAACAGACTGTCAATATATATATATATATATATATATACACATATATATGCAGACAAAATAAATCTCAATTTAGACCTTATACAAAAACCAAACTCCCTCAAAGTAAATCACAAATTTAAAAGTAAAACATAAATTTAAAACTCTTTTAAGAAAAAAAAAGATAATACATGTTGATTTTGTGGATTTGAAGCTGGGCACACAATTTTTATATTTAACTAGAATACACAACTCAATGAACAGAAACTTGGCAAGTCACACTTTATCAAAACGTGAAGTTTGATCCATGAAAGATCCTCCTAGGAAGATGCAATGACCACATGTGCAATGGGCTATGTATTTGCAAACTATTTATCTGTTAAATATCTGCAATCTAGACACCAAGAGTTCTCAAAAGTCAACAGTAAAGTCCTGTTAGAAAATGAACCAAAGTCATGAACAGACATTTCTCCCACAAGGCCCTGTAGGTGGCAAGCAACACAAGGAAAGGTGTCCAAGAGCCTGAGAAGCCAGGGTGTAAAGTTCAAACCACAGACTCCCTCTATATTTTCTAGAATAGCTAAAATAAAAAGAGTGAAAATTCTGAGTCCCCTAAGTTTTTGTGCAAGAGTACAAGGAAGTGGCCCACGCACATCGCTGGCAGGATCGGGAAAGGCACAGAGGCTCTGGAAAACAGTTTAGCAGTTACTAATAAAACTAAACAGACAATTACCACATGACCCAGCAATTGTGTTGCTTGGCATTTATCCCAGATAAATGAAAAGTTGTTCAAACAGAAACTTCTATAGAAATATTCACAGCAGCCGTCTACAGAAGAGCCAAAACACTCAAACACCTTCAGTGAGTGTGTGGTCATTCAAGGCACAATTCATGAAATACTACCCAGCCATAAACATTACAGAGAGTTCATGACTTGAGCAAAGACTTGTATGAGTTTTTTTTAGAGCAAAGAGCCAATCCATGAGGCTATATAGGGTACTAGTGCCACTGTATCCCATTTGAGAAATGACAATATCACATGTTTTCAAGTATCAAGCATGTAGCTTGAGAAAGGGATAGTGAGGTGGGGTGTGATGGAACCAGGCTGTATTTTGACTGTAGTAAATTTTCACAAAACTAACACTTATATAGATGAAGCCAAGGAAGCTATAGAAGGTACACCCACCGCCTGGCTGTAGCAGTGCAGTAGACTATAGAAGGTACACCTACTCCCTGGCTGTAACAGTCACTAGACTATAGAAGGTACACCCACTGCCTGGCTGTAACAATGCAGTAGATTTTTCACAACAGGCACAAAAGAGTAAAAAGGACCACTCCACACTCATTCTCCTTTTAGGATGTGTTGATGTGTGTGGATACCATGCATGTCACGTTTGTATGAGTGTTCATGTGTGTCAGAATACAAGTGTGTGTGTGAGAGAAAGGGGGGGAGGGAGGGAGATCATGCATGTATAAAGGACAGAGACTGACATTTAAAATCTTCTTCAGTTGATCTTTTCTGTTTTCTGAGGCAGGGTCTCTCTCACTGAACCCAGTGCTCAGGAGTGTGGCAGCCTAACTAGGTGGTTTGTGGTAGAATCATCAGTCTCTGGCTCCTGAGCGCTGGAATAGAAGACCGGCGATCACACACCTCCCACCCACCTTTTTCATGGACTGCTGGGGACCTCAACTCTAAGCTTCATACTTACATAGTGTGCTGGCCAGTTATATGTCAAGTTGACACAGGCCAGTTTTATGTCAAGTTGACACAGGTTATTGTCATCAGAGAGGAGAGAGCCTCAATGAAGAAAACGCCTTCATAAGATCTACCTGTAGGCAAGCCTGTAGGACATCTTCTTAATGATTTATGGGGAAGGGCCCAGTCCATTATGGGGGAGAAACCCCTAGGCTTATAGGTTCTAGGTTCTATAAGAAAGCAGACTGAGAAAGCCATGATGAACAAGCCAATAAGCAGCTCCCCCTGGCCTCCGCATCAGCTCCTGCCTCCAGGTTCCTTCCTGCTTGAGTTCCTGTCCTGACTTCCTTTGTTGATGAACTATACTGTGGAAATGTAATCCAGATAATCCTTTTCTTCCCTAACTCGATTTTGGCCATGGTTTATCCCAGAAATAGTGACCCTAACTAGGACTCACAGCAAGCCTTACCAACTGACCAGCCTCCTGCATGTGAGCATCCACTGTTATTATATACTGAATGGCTGGTTCTGTTTCAAAAGCAAGAGAGAGAGAAAGAAAAAGAGAAAAATGGAAAAAAGAAAAAACAAAAGCGGGAAGAGACAGAGAAAATTGAGAATCTTTTAGTATGGTCAGGGAAGCAGATAATTTGCAGGAGATAAAGGGGGTCACATTACCAGGTTCTGGTTGATTAGGACATGGATTAAGTGGAGAGAGACCCAAGGATGGAGCCTACTTTATAGGCTGGCAAAGGGATGCCATTAGGGCCACTTCTGAGAAACATGCATCATGTTGGAGCAGAAATCACAAGTTCTGTTGGCAACAGACAGGCAGGACTTTCAATCCCAAATCCGTCTATCATTTCTCGTGACACAGGCTTCTCAAAATCAGCACACTAACAACTGCAGTAAGGTATATGCTCATTCATCTGCTCCCTGCCCTCCTACAGCCTTCCTGTCAGTCACTAGCCCTTCTTCCCACCCCCTCAACACTTCTTCACTGGTCCCAGCTGTCAATCACATGCCCTACCTGAGTGCATGCAACCATCATGGGCCTCAGAAAAATATCAGGCTTCGGAGGTATCAGTATCTGAGATTTGACTGCAAAAGAAATAACTAAGGAGCACATCATAAAAATGTATTGAGGGGGAAGGAGATAGAGGAAATGGGGAAAGAATGGAAGGCAATGTCATTGAAACCAGCAACTTACAAAGAGCAGTATGATGGTAGTTATCAGACTGACAGAATCAAGAATCCCTTGGAAGGCCTCTGGACAAGTCTGCTGGGGATTGTCTTGATTATATTAACTGAGGGGGGAAGACCACCCACTGTGGGTGACAGCTATCCTTAGGCAGAGGATCTTACCTAGACCGTTGAAGAGTGTAGAACTCAAGCTGAGCATTAGCATACATGGGTTCTTCATTCTCTCTGGACCACTGATGTCCTGTGACCAGCCCCTTTTAGCCCCTGTCATGTGCCTCCAATCCCAGGATGGACTATCACCTGTGACTATGAACTAAATAAGTGCTCTGACCCTTCAGTGCTTTGGTCAGGATATTTATCACAGCAACAGAGAAGAAATAAAAGTCTGTGTGGGATGAGGAGACAGTTGGCAGGCAGGGCAGGAGCCAGGGCAGAGCACTGACCACAAGAGCAGCCCCCTACATCCAGCAGGCCAGAGATGTCCATTTACATTTTGACCCTTGAAGTTTGGGATGGCAGGTGGAAGGTTTCGGAGCTCAGGTCAGCTGTGTGGGAAAGGGGAAAAGAAGCAGAGGTTATATGCTAACAAAGGCTTAAGAAGGTGAGCAAGGCTGAGTGACCCAGGCTGCAGGAGGGAGCCCGGGAAGGACAAGAGTGGAATCAGAAGATGGCTGGAGCATCGCTGTTTCATTAGTTAGTTTTCTCTTTGCTGTGATAACATACCCTGCCAAAAGCAGCTTAATGGCAGAAGTGTTTATTCTGCTTTATAATCTGAGGGTCCAGTTAAGCATGTCGGAGGGGCTGAGACAGCCCGAAACAGAGAAGGAGCTAAGTGCTGGTGTTCAGTTCAGCTTTCTCCTTTTATCCAGCCTTCACCCATTATCTCCCACATTTAGGGTGGGTCTTCCTCCTTTAATCAACTCAATCAAGAAATCAGCCAACAGTCATGCCCAGGATTTGTCTCTAAGATGATTGTAGGTTCTGTCTAGGTAACAGTCAAGATTAACCATTGCACTGCCATACCATATCCCCAAGGAGACAGACAAAAGTGGAGCTGAGACCAAATAAGTGGAAACCAAGAGTGAATGAGAAAGAGACACATCCAGCAAAGCTGTGATCATCACTACAGATAGCCTCCGATGTCACCATATCTGTGGGTGGAAGCCGTTGTCCCCAGCAGACTGAGTGGTTTTATGGTACAGAATGGGGGGACTAAATGAATGACAATGGTGGGAAGGTACAGTTAGGATGCTACATGTCCTCCTGAGCTGAACTGAAGTGCAAGTCTGGGTCATCCTGTAGGACCGGGGAGTCCTGGTGCTGCCGCACAGGGGCTGAGGAAGCTCAGGCTGCAGGAACTATTCCCAGCTCCCGACCACACCGTGAGCACCTGTGAGCTCCTGAATCAGGTCTAGAGCTTCTTTTCTAACTCTCATTCCCTGCTTCCAAAGTTACCATGTCCTACAAGGATCCTACACTACTAACAAATGTCATTCATTGTCCCAGTACAGAAAAGATTCCAAAATCCATGTTCTCCATCATTCAGACAGAGCCTGTACCATGGCAGGCTCTGGTAACTTGGCTGATTCACTGACCACAATGCCTCACGTCCCCATCCATCACCATTATCAGCTGCATTCACAGCATTTCTTCCTTGGGCAGAAATGCAAAGGGACGGTTAGGATGGGGAGAGATGGACCAGTGAGATATGGAGCCCCAAATATGTGCTTTGTTAGAGACGCAAATGGAAATCTGAATCCAAAGGAGAGAGGGGACTCTGTCGAAACATGGTCACATGCTCCTTTCAGAACATAAAAAATAAATTCGCCCTCCAGAAAAAGAAGAAAAATGAACCTGACAGATTCATTCTGTCCTATCTTGAGGCTTCTCCTCTGAGCCCGTGCATCAAGGATCAGTCTGAACAAGCAAGGCCAGGCCGGCAAGGAAGATAGCCTGGCTGCCATTGTTCCCGGGTGCAGGTGCTCCTTGCCAGCATGGGCTTGTAGCTCAGATGTGATTAAGTGGCTTGTCCCAGAAATAAAAAAGAAAAAAATCTGTTTTCAGCCCAAATGCAAACAGATTCTACAGCAGCCTTCCTACAGTTTCAAATTTGGATTTTCACATCTTTTACTGTATTTCTAATTCAGAAGAAAACAGAAGTGTCTAAGTACAGATCCCTCCTCTACTCTATCCATGATGGACAGGACACACACAACACAGCAGTAGGGCAGAGGCTCTACAGGTTGTCTGTCCGTGGACTTCCGAGGCCCTAGGCAAACCACTTACAAATCCAGAACAGAAGGCAGGGAGAGCCAACCCTCCGGGAGAACAGGTTTCTCCATATCACCCTGGAGGGTCAACACTGTTGGCAGCTGCTGTCCCCTGGGTACCTTTCGGGTGGGATTTTTGTGTTCCTAAACTGAGATGTGAGAAAGCCACACCTGGGACACAGCAGAAACTCAGTAAATGTTTGTTGAGCACTTCCTGAGGTCAAGGCAGAGAAGACCCTCTGCCTCCAGCCTCACCAGAATCCCAGGCCCAGGACAATCTCAGTTACTACAGTTACCACCATTTACAAACCTTGCTCTGGAATAATACGGCTAAGCAGACTTTTTCTAATTTATAAATTCATTTGTATAAATATTCATCATTTCATTATACTGTTGGTGAAATCACTTTCCTGGAAAAACTTAAGTCAGAACAGTGGAAGGAAAATCCAAAACAAGTTTATACCAGATCTACAGAGGCCCAGCAGTTAAGACCTTGGTGCTGCTTTTGTACAGAAGCTGCATCTGTCTCCAGTAGCCACATCAGGGGACTCACAAACACACATTTATACATGTAATTTTAAACAGAATATTCTTGTTTCAACACTCACTTACTGTTTTACATTTTTTATAAATTAATTGAAATATAATTACATCACCTTCCCCCTTCCCTTTTGGAAATAAATATAAGGAATCCTTTAAAAACTAAAAAATAAATCATTTCTTTAAAAAAAAATCCTGACATGGGAGGAGATGTAGGGGAGGGGGAAGTGCGATTGCAGTGAAGAGGGTACTCAGGTGTGTGGTTGTCAACCAGAAAACTGAAATTCAGGGAAAGCTTTGAAAGCCCACTGCAAATCATGTCCAACAATTTTAACTGCACACTGCTGTGGTGGGGATTCCATCTCCTAGAACATGTCTCTTGAGCAAATCCAAATCACGATTGTGCGTAGACCAGTTTAAAGAGAGTCCCTGCAAACCTACTGTGTTCTCCCATTCAAGCTGTCCTCCTCTTCCACACAGACAGAATGCTCACTGTTTGCAAAGTTGAAATGGTCTCCATTTAAATGTTGAAAGCATTTAACTTGTATTTTATTTAGTGTGTATATGTATCTGTCTCTGTCTGTGTGTGTGTGTGTGTGTGTGTGTGTGTACACCATGGTATCAAGCCAGGCTCACTGTCCATTCCGAAATAGAACCACATGGCAGCCTCATGATTGCTGAACAGCTGTAGGTAGATCTTCAGTCAAGATGATGAAAGACATTTCAAGACATCTGGAGAAGAAATAGAATTTTAGATGTACGCAGTTCCACTAACTGTTTCTATGTTGAGCTCACTGCTGGAAAAGAGCGTGTATTATAACACAGACCGCCAGCTGCCTTTGCATGGGAGTCTGGAAAAAAAACGTAACTGATGGAAGGAAGGAGTACTTCATGGACAGGCAAGATGGCTTAGCCAGTAGAGGCGCTTGCTGCCAATCCTAATGACCTGAGTTCAATCCTACATGACGGAAGAAGAAAACCCACTCCAGGAAGTAATCCTCGGCCCTACACACAAACTATGCTACACACTTACATTTCCCAGAAACTCAAATGGTTCATTATAGTAAAAATAGTTTTCATTTTTAAAAATAGTACTTCATTCATATTTTTGAAAGAGCAAGAACCATTGGAAGAATTTGGTTCCCCCCAGCTTTACCACCACCCTGCTGTTACTTAGCAGCCTAAGACAGCCACATAGAGCCCTCTCTCGGATGCAAAGTGATAAATCCAGAAGCAAAATACAGTTACATGCAACTTCCAGCTTCATAGTCTATGTTTTTTTATATTTCATTCGATGTAAAATTCAATGTGAAAACTCTGATTTTGGTGAAGGTGTGGGCTTGACAAGAGACCATCTTCCCCAGCATCCGTGGAATTGGAGCCTGGTGCTGACCACATGGCAATGGACCAGGACAGTTGTCTACCTGTACTGTCTTCCTCGGTGAGATCCTGAGTGCTTTTCTAGATGGGTTAAACTGACATGACATGAGTGAGTGTTACCATGTGTTTTCAATCTTTATTAGAAACATATTATCCTGCCTTGGATGTATTAGGACCTGCAGGACTCATATTTCCACTACTGCACTGTATATGTTCTCTGTTTCAAATTTTCCCTTCTTCCTCTCTGCTGTCCCCCACCACCACCTTTTTAATTTAACTAGAGAAAATGACATGTTAATTTCAGCTCCACCTCTGCTGGGTCATCCTGGGGTCAGCAGATTAGAGACATCAGCAGAAGAGAGAAGACACTGCGTTCCAACTGCAGGGCAGGCTGACCTAGCCATCAATCAGGCTGACAGCAGCGTTTGAACAATGACAGTCATCTGTCAGGAAGCAGGAGGTGGCGTCTCATTAACACACCACTCACCTGCCCTGAGCTACACCTCGCTTATAATAATATCCATCATTCACCTTCAAGGTGTAGCTTTTTTCTGCTCCATGAAATAACAGGCACTCTGTTTCCTTTCTTCCTCCCCTTGAAGTTCATAAGATCTAGTTGCCTGTAAGGGGAAGAGAGGATTGCTGGGCTGGGCTTGGCTGGGCTGGGCCGGGCCAGGCCAGGTCGGGCAAGAGGAAGGCCCTACTATAAGGGAAAGGCTAGTAACATGTCCCAGTCTATTCAACATCACTTATGGACCTGTGGTTGCCAGGCTGAGACAGTCATATACAACCATGGAAGGCAGAAGTGGTCCTTGGCTCAAGAGCTCCATTTGCTCCACAGCATGTCCCCAGCTGTGCTTCACAGAGCATAAACAGACACATTCTGAGACCAACATTGCTCATTGTCTGAACTTTGAAAATTCCTAGTGTTTGTATCTGCTAGGCACAGGGTGCTTTGGTCCATAGGGTGCCTGGCATTTGCGGCATCCTTTCCTGGGAGACCCTACCCACAAACAGTACCCTTTGTTGAAGGTATAACTACTTTCCCAGAAAGACACTGTCAAGAATCTCCTTTCTTGGGCAACCCTACCCCTGGGACCTGTGCACCATTTCAGTAGGTCATAAGTGAGTTCCTTCATAAAGTTTGAATGGCAGACCCAACACTTTAGCCTTAATCACATCCAGAATGAATTATAAATTACTAAATAGTCCTGCTCTTTCACTGTTGTGGAACTAAAGTCATAAACATGTGCACCATGTGCACACACACGCACATATTCACATACAAACATACACAGACACACATATATACATGCACATATATTAATATACACTCATAGAGAAATATACACAGCATTCCTTTTCCAGTCTTGAACAAAGAAAGTAATGACATACTTTGTTCAGGCTGAGAAAGTTATGAAAGACCACTAAAGTGTAAGGGAACTTAGGACCATAAAACTGATGCCAGGTACAGCAGCAAGGTGACTGCAAACCAGGGGACAGCAGTGTCCTGGGTCTGAAGCACCTCAGCTTCCTGTCCATGAAGGAATCACGGGCGCCTACTCAAAGCAGATTTCATCATCAGAGGAAAATAACAGTGAACGGATGTGGAACCTGCGTGGAGAAATGAGTATGCTTCTCTTCCCGTCAAGGGTGACACTAAGGACAATCAAAGCATTGACAAAGAAAAGCTCTTCACACAGCCCCAGCAATATGACTGGAGCAGCCCCTGCTCACATGTTACCACAGCATGGAGACAGAGTGTCTCCAGGAGCCACAGACCATGAGGACAGCACATAGATACTCTTTCATGTCTCTGCCTCCCGTCTAATCATTAAAAAACAAAGACTTGAAAACTAGAAATCAGTTTGTGGGGAAATCTGAGCCCGATTACAGTTTTTATTCCAGTCAGCGTGGCTTCTCCTGTGGCGACCACATTGACGTGTGGGGCTCTAGCAGGCTGCCTCTCTTGGTAACACACACCCAGTCACCTTCCTATGGTGAAAATGACAAGACCCCAGCAGGTTCCCTGGCCTCTATGGTGCAGAGCAGGCCTCATGGAGCTTCCTCTTCCTCTCAGTCAGATACTGTTCTACACATGTCTAACCTGACATCTTCCCACAGTTTGCACAGAAGACTAAACAAAGAAATACTTATCTACTGGTGACCCAGGTAGGAATCCTTCAGCAGTTAGTGTCCCTTCCATGCTGGGTGGCACGGTCTCAGTGACCAAGTTCTTCAAGGGACCCTGTATTCATACAAGCTCAGACAGATAAAGCCCCTCTGCTAATGGCTTCCCCTAGGTGCCACCATAGGCTAGACATTAGTCCCAATGGGACTAAGATCTCCATAGGAAAAACAACAAATGGAGGGGTGGGGGAGGCATTAACTTCCCTTTCCCTGACTTGCAAAAGTTATTATCACAGTTGCTCTGGTGGGGAGAAAAAGAAAATGCAGGCTTTACACAATTCTAATGTTATCTGTATCACACAGGATTAAAACATTGATCTTCCAGTAGGCTACTGGAAGATAAGAGGTGGGTTGGATGCGGTAGGCTTTTCCGTACAAGAAACCAAATTCCCCTCCTGTGAGTTGTTCGTCTGCTGCTTAGCGCTCTCCCTCATGCGTGCCATGCCCCTTTTGCATAACAGAAATTACCGACAAAATAGCCTATTTTTTTTAACTTCTTATTTTAAATCAGCCACCTAGATACGTGGGTCAGACTTCCCAATCAAAGCTGCTAGAGGCCTTCTGAAAACACACCCCAGATGCATGACACAGCTTTTTATATTTTTTTATTTATTAAGGTTGCTGAAAATGAAACCATATTTTATTCTTTTAAATAAGTTTCTCTTTATCCTTTCCTCCCTCCCTCTCTCTCTCTCTCTCTCTCTCTCTCTCTCTCTCTCTCTCTCTCTCTCTCTCTCTCTCTGTCTCTCTCTCTCTCTGTAATTGCCCAGCCTTTACAAACCCATCCCTGCAAAAGAAACACCCGTCTATTGCCCTGTCACACAATGCCTGGCTGGGAAAGCTATTGGGTTTATAGAAGAGACAAACATTTCAGGCATGCCATTCTGGGGTAATGAAGCATGGCAACAAAATATACCTGTGCAACATTTGATAAAGATGAGCTGACATGCCAGTCCAAATAGGTTCTTTTGTGTGTCTGCACGTGTCTACCATCATTGCTTTCATCTTCAAACAGGAAGGTAGCAATAACAGCAGCAGCTGGCAGGGCCCATGAGCAGAAGAACGGCTCACACAATTAAACGTCGTTTACCTCTGGCCTTTATTTTACTTCCACTACCCTTAATTTATTTTATATTTTTTCCCATTCTGTGCAAAAAAAAAAAAAAAGGCAGAAGAAGAAAAAAAGAAAGAAAGAAATGCCTCATTTTTTCTTCTTTCTCTTGCTATATAATTCCTTTTACGGGGCACCAGGGAAGACAAAAGGCAAAATCCCCGGGCGTTTAGTCCTGGGTTTTAAGTTAAAATGCCTCTTAGTGGGGTTTATGGCTCCTATTGTTTTTTGATTAATGTAATGCAAAATTCAACTCTACAGTTACACATGGTACTCCCGCCAGACAGGAGGCCAGCGGAACTCAGTACCTTGGTGTGCAGAAAATGGTTTTTGTTGCTTAGTCTTCAGACAGAATGAAAAACATAGCTACGGAGATGGAGAGAGAGATGGAGACAGGTCAATGTATGGAGTCTGATGGCCCAAATATGATGTAAAGAATCATAAGGTTACTTGAGGCTCAGTGGGCATTTGTTTGGGTGTGGCCCTTTCTTTGAGCTTCTTTCTGTCTGTCCTTGGGCAGTCACAGTGGTCATTCACAAGCATGCCATGATAAGTCTGGCCCTGGGATGGCAGGACTCTGGCAACAGAAGGGTGCTGTCCTATGCATTCCACACTCTACTTTGCCTCACAGAGGACTCTGCTGGGCATATGCTCACACTGCTGAGGAGAAATGGGAGCTTGTCCTGTTTGCAGAGTGAGACGCTGAGAGTGTCAGTACTGCACAAAGAGCCTCCATGACTCGGGTGACATGTCGCCTCACTGACAGAAATCCTTTGTTATAGCCCAGTGAAGTGGTAGTGCAGTCACCATGCTTTTATAGATTGGGGTATGAAATACCCTCTGAAGGCTCTCATGCTAAAGCGTGTTCCCGTTTAGAGGTCACTACATCATGAGGACTTTGCCTTCAGCAAAGGGCTGATCTGATCCGCTGACGGATTCGTCACTGAACAGACTATTGGGAACTGAAGAAGTGATACCTGATTGGAGGAAGGGGAGGAAAGGCCTGTGGAGAGTAGACGAGTCAACTTGTTGTTGTTGACATGAACAGAACCATATCAAGAACCCCAATGTCTCAGACCCATGAGAGGGGCAAAGCCTGGGCTGGCCAGGCTCAGAGGAATGGCAAAGCCTGGTCCTGGTCTCAGTACAGATACCGATGAACAGTTGACCTTTAGCAAAATCCAGGGTGTGCAGCTTCCTCCTCCCAGATCACTGCAACCTGGGGCTGCTCTTCCACAGAGACGTCCTGCTGAGATTAGCTCACCCACTACCTCTCATTCTGTCTACAGTAAATGCTCTGAGCTTCCAGATTCCTGCTGGTGTGTCTCTGCTAGAGTCCACAGTCCATCCAATTCTATGTGTGTGGTTTCATTTCCTCTCACTCCACGTAGGTCTGTTCCTAAGCCCTGCAGGTTGCCGCAGGAGATATGCCTCTGAAAGGATGTCCTGTGCTCCTCCAGGCCCCTCACCAGTTTCTATGATAGCATGCTTTCACATGCCTTGCCATAGGCCCAAGGTAATGGATACAGCCCTCCATGCACCAAGACCTCTGAAATTGTGGGTCCAAAATAAACCCTTCCCAGTTTAAGATGATTTGCTCAGATATTCTGTCACCGTAACAAAGGCTGCTGACCCCTGGTTAGCCTCTCACTGCCTCTCCACATCTCCTCACACATACAGTCCCACTGAATGTCCACATTCACTATGATTACAAGCGAGCAAGAATGTGGAGCGTCGCTGTCACACTGAGAGGTAATGTGGGACAGGTGTCATTTTATGCCCTCGGACTTCGTACAGGAAGCACATATGTAACTGAATAAAGCCTGGATGAGAGGGAGGAAGAATCCAAAGGGTGGGATGTGCTACCAAGGACTCAGGTTCACACCTTTGCCCCCGTCAGCCCGGGAGTTTGGCTTCCTGTTTTATAAAAACAGAAGATTCTAGACTTGTGAAGGAGGTAAAGGAAGTCAAATGGATGATCACTGCATATAAACACTTGTAAAAATAGCAAACCCTATACATGGACTCATCATTATTTCAATATTAGTTTATATAGATAAAATCAGATTCTAAAATTAATAATTGAGCAAATGAACAATGCTGTACTAAATCTCAATAGCTTGGTGATGTGTGTGTGTGTGTGTGTGTGTGTGTGTGAGAGAGAGAGAGAGAGAGAGAGAGAGAGAGAGAGAGATGCTGTCAGCCTATAGGTTAAAAGGCTTCCGGCCGGGGCTGGAGAGATGGCTCAGAGGTTAAAAGCACTGACTGCTCTTCCAGAGGTCTTGAGTTCAATTCCTAGCAACCACATGGTGACTCACAACCATCTATAATGACATCTGGTACCCTCTTCTGTACACTGTATACATAACAAATAAATAATTTAAAAAAAAAAAGGCTTCTGGCCTTGCAAAGTCTAAAGTTGTATAAAAACCCTTGAGTACCTATGGCTCATTTTTTTGAGAAGTCATTATATCTTCTTCATTGTTTTAGTCAGAATAACACAGACTGGTGAAAGCATCCCTGGAGATGTAGATGGGGAGAGCCTATGGCAGGAGTCTCTGAGCCAGGTGACTTGCTTTGGGTAAAGGCCAACAAAGGGCTGAACTCAGGAGGCAGATTTGGGGGAGAAACTGCATAAACACAGGGAAAAGCTAGCCTGATCCCTAACCACAGATACAATGTTGCTAACAGAAACTCCTGAAGTTGATACAGCACTTCCTTTTCCTTCCGGTTGGAAGTCAGATTTATGGAGGAGTCACTTTTGTAGAACATACACCCTCATCCAACTGCCACAGGAACCCCGACTCATGAAGCCCCTCCCCAAAGCTGTGTAACAAGGACGGCTGGGCTGGGGCCTCTGGTCACCACCAGAAGTGTAGTAATTCTGCCATTGTGTCCTGTCCCACACTGGGGTGGGTTTCTTCATGCTGCCTCGGTTACTCACACTTTGGTAAATAATGCCAATAAACTCATCAGATTAACCAGCAGTGCTTGGTTCCAATAATTTACTTGAAATGCCATTTCCCTCTCCACCCCAAGAGAATAGAAACAGGCTTTACCGAAATAAGGTGCACTTTACATGGTTCTTCTCCTTCAATGGTCACCCTGTTTGAACTCTGCAAGGGGCCTTCCGGGTCACACTGTTAGTCCTCTCCTCTAGGTGAGCTGCTGCTGCCGCCTACGTTTCCTGGATCTTCTTCATCCTCCCTGGCCTGGTGGCATCCTCTGACTTCAGACCTTGTCCACTCCTGCTGCTCTGTCACATCTGAGCACAGCCTCCAGGTCCCCTATGTTTGGGGCATCGCTACTGAGAATGGATGCTACTTTCTCTAGCCCATGAGAAGAATTCCTGTTGTCAGCATCCATACAGACCTTCATCTGGCTCTTTCCTCCTGCCTTGGTGCCCACTGTACCAGCCATTTATGTCCCTCACAGTACCTCTGGGAGACTCTTAGGAGACTCCTTGGCTGTTCTAATCAGTGTTTCATGAGTGTGATTCATACCACAGTGGACCTGGATCTTTTCAAGCTCTGCACAATGGAGCTTAGCATCTCCGACCCTTACAGGTGAGCATAGCAAGCACATTGGGATTGCTGCTGCATGGCTTGGCCTTAGGTTCGCTGTCCCTTGCTGTCCCCTACTCTCCTGTCCAGTAGTCCATCTACTGTCTGTGACCAGAGTATAGCAGGAAGGCCAAGCCCCATATGCTCACTCAGCTGAGGATTCAGAGGACCCAGAGTCTTGGAGGAAAGCCTGCCCTGGCTTTTTGTTCCCAAGGAAAACCTGCCCAGCCTACTATCCCCCCATGAGGCCTGAAACCAGTACTGGGAAGGAAAGGGTGTAAAGAGAAGCCATCAGCTATGGGTTCACACACCTCAGGACATCACATCATGGGTCCTCAATGAAAGGGTATCCAGATAGAGTAGCTATAATGCTTGCCAAGACTCAGCCCCACTACCCAGCAAGAAGCGGGTGGGGAAACCTGGAGATGTCCTGAATGATTGACCAAAATGGTTTTGAAATCTCTAGACCAAAGACCATTAATCTAAAAATGCCTCTGAGTCAATTTGATTTCAATAGGAAGCAAAGGCCCCTTTTGAAATGGATAGTGACAGCAGAGTCCAGAGATAACAGGCTGGTAATGACAGGACGCTCCCTGAACAAGCCACAGAAAGCCCTAGCTGGCTGCATTTCCATACCTCCACTCAGTGGATTTCAGGACTGGCATAAGGATTTTTCCCTTTCTCCTTCTACACTGGTCCTACCCACCTTCCTCTATTCCATCCAAGAGACTGCACAGAAGTGCTGGGCCTGAGGAAGGCAGGACCCATGGACAGATGGACACACAGACTAAAGCTAACCAGGAGGGAGGCTGGTTAGGGAAGGGGTGAAGAGTCCATGCAAGACAGGCCAGGAAGCCCCTTGGACACAAGATGGCATCCCTGTGAAGTATGTTAGCCAAGAAAATTACATCCTCGACAAGCTAGGGCAAAGGTAGAAGATGTGAATGGCAATGACCAATAATCATAGTGGGAGCCCACTCTAATCACTAATATTATCATTAAAAATATTCAGGCTGGGGAAATGGGTGTCTAGAGAGCTAAAGAGTTCTGGGTGTTCAAAAGTAGGGATGAAAATTCAAATTCCTACAGCCTACATGAAAAGCCAGGTATGGCCCTGTTATTCCTGCAGTTAGAAAAATCTGAGTGGGGAGGAGGATTAGCAGAGCTTGCTTACCACCAGGCTAGCTCCACATTTGAAGAGAGAGAGGGAGAGAGAATGCTATCTTAAGGGAATAAGGAAAATAAAGTAGAGAATAACAGAGTGAGACACCAGATGCTCTTGTGAGTCCATGGACAGATACACCTGAACACACACAAACATGCAATCACTTGTACACATATACCATATATATGTATATACATATATATGATAAAACACATATACCATACACATGTACACAGGCATACACACACATACCTGTATGAAATAACTTTTAAAATGTAGTTTTTTTCTTTTAAAAAATCCTTTTAACAATAGTATAAATATTTTGGAGTATAGAAGAGACATGGCTGCCGTTTTATGAAAGACGTTTTCATAACAAAGCAGTTCAATGTAAAGTGAGAAAGGATGATGGGAAGGAGGTGGAGGAGGAACTCCACACTGTATGTGCTTTGTGCACATGAGTGAGGACTGTGTCTTCAGCACAGCACCAGCCACAGGGACTGTCACTGGAGGACAGTGGGGCAAGGTCATGGGCAGACATCCTCTGCATTTCCCCTCCACAGCCAGAGGAATTAGAGCTGATTTATGAATGTATTTCCACAATTCACTTGAAAATTTGTAAGGTCTGTGCAGCCTGGCAAGAAGGAAAAAAAAAAAAAGGCGAGGCCCTGAGAAGGAACGCGCCTGCTCTGCTTTATTGTAAAATTATCCCCCGCTACCTCTCTAATCCCCTGAAAACAAATTAAATCCTCACTAAGCTGACTTTAAATCAATAGTTTCATTTAAGAATAGTGTGACTTAATAAAAATAAAAAACTAACTGGTCCAGCCAATTTAAGAGGGGAATAAATCATTGCCCAAAGAAAAATAGCAGATTTGACTTGTATATGGGCCCCCAGCTCTGCTTCAGGAGGGGAGAGACTGTGTCTAAATTAACTCCAGTGGCCGACAAAGCCCAGAAGCCCCACGTGGAAGTCTGTGGGGGTTGTGTACCCCAAAAGCCACGATGGCAGGTGCTCCACATGAAAACCTCCACAGTTTGGGAAAAGCACCCCTATAGAGATGTTACTCCTCCTTGGGAGCTGCCTCACTGATGTGCAGCCATAAATACACATCCAAAGGACCATACACGTTACCAAAACATTTACCTTCCATTGTAGGAGAAACAGAATGGCTCCCTGCAAAGACGTGCTGGCTGGGGAAACTATTTCCTGAGCACTCAGGACAAAAGGGCAATTAGGTATAAAGAGTATGAGGAATCAAAATAAAGATCTGGACTATTTGATAATATTCTTGCATAAAAACAAAACCAAAAAAAGTGTGTGTGGTGGTAGAATTTTATTTGATTGCATTTTGTTGATGGTATGCAAGAGGCATGGCTGCTGGTTTGTAAAATGTGGGAGTTACCTGGGGGCGGGGCAGAGTTACCACAAAAGGGACAGAGGAAACTGCCATATGCCTTATTAACCATGTAGATAAGAAAAGAAACATTTGGGACCCAAAACTGCCTAATTAGTATGACCAGAGACATGTAAACATCACAGCGATGTGGACATGTCATCAGCTGTCTCCACTACCATTTAAACAACCCAGAGTCTTAATATTCAGTGGGCCCCAGCTTCTCACTGAGGCCAGCGAGGGGCTCTTGCTTGCCCTTTTGACACTAGCAAATAATGCAGATGGTTTACAGGGTCTGATTTAAACCCCGTGGAGCCAGGCAGGACCACTTGATCCTTCCCATGGTCTCTCTAGGAGGATAATTCAATTTATTCATCAGGAAATACCTGGAATGTAGCTCTGATGCCTGCACTGCTCAGGCCCACTGAGAAAGAGAGAGTGCTCTGTAAGGTGCTAGGCAAAGGCAGGAATGGCTGGGTCTCCTTTCTGGGTGATTATTAATTCTATCATAGAAAACTCAAGTTTTCTGTGACCGTGATACCCACCTTTCCAATGAGGAAGACAATTGCACAGTCATCCCATAGATGACGATTCCAGAGAGGATTTCAAAAACACGGCAACTAAAGGGTTTCTAGTCTCAGAACAAGAAAGAGGATCTTCACAGCTGCAGCCACTCGAAGTCATACCCTAGCATATGTCAGGATGAGGGGGCAGATGATGGTCTCACAGTGCCTGAATGGAATTTTCCAAACTTGTCTGAATTAGGCTCTAGGTAAAATGAGTGTATGGATATTTTGTGATATAGGTCTCGGGCCCACCGTGACCAAGTGACAACCAGGAACTTCCAATTGTTTGTTTCTGTTTGTGATGAATTAGAATTTTTTCCTTTGTGGGAAGGCTAAGACTTTTTCCCCAGATATCAGCTTAAAACCCATTTGGAAGGCTGGTAGAGTACATGGTAGGTCCTACCTTCAGTCCCCAGCATCCTATAGCCACATGTAGTGGTCTACACCTGGAATCCTATCATTTGGGAAGCAGAAGATCAAAAGTTCAAAGCTATCTTTGGCTACAGCAAATTTGAGGTGATCCTAGATTACATGAGACTCCGTCTCAAAAAAAAAATAAAAATCAGCTTCCAAGGGACTCCTGTCACTGTCACAGGGAGGGAGCTAGGTAAGATGAGCAAGGACACGGGCAAGCTCACAAGCTCACTGATCCCATGCTAAGAGGCCAACTCAACCTCTCCTTTGCAATGCCCAGTCTTCCAGCTTGTGGCAGTCCATCTGCTGTGAGCAGAGTCTCAAACATCCCTGAGCAAGCCTGAGACATCAGCACAGAAGCTCTCATTGGAGAACAGCACTGCACCTCCAGCTCTGAATCAGGAAACGTTATCCATGACCTAAACTAAGATGGGTAAACTATCAGGTGTTTGTGTCTCCATTCTCTTTTCCAGAGCCATGGATTTGCTCTGAGCCCGATTATACAGACCAAAAGGCTGAAAAACATACCCAGAGGGGACAGCTGGTCCTTTCTAAAAGCCCTTTATTAGCCAGCAAACCAACCTGTGTCTCTGGTTGTACAGGTCAGCAGAAATATGACCTCATATGCTAAACAGCAGCTGGCTTAGTTCTGAATCCTAGAGAAAACACCATTCCAGCATATCCACTTCCAAGGGCAGGTCACACACTGATACCCCAGACACTCTTCCCTGATGGAGGGGCAGGTCAGTCAAAGCTTATCCAATGTAGCGCAACTTCTCACAGTGAAGATTCCAGACAATAAACATCCAGTGCCCTCAGCACCTGCCCCAGAGAGTGTGAGTATCCCTGTGTGAGGCTCAGGGGCTTCTTAGTAAAGGCTTCAGAGAAGACCCACAGGTAGGCTCAAGGGCAATGCTTGGATCCTATAAGTAACCCTGGAATGAGCCTCATGGCCAGTTCTGAGTGATTTCACCCAATTCAGTCCATCAGAGTGGTGGCACAAGTAGATTGCAAGTTCCTAGACTGTGTGTGAACCATCACACACACCATAACAGCACCAGTTTAGGCCAGGTCTTCAGATTCCATCAGCACCTTCTTGTGTGCAAGTCTCCAGAGACTATATGTATGTGAAGGGTTAGGGTTAGGGTTAGGGTTAGTGTCAGAGAGCAAGATCTTTCCGAGTAGAGCTCTGAAAACCGAAGGGCTACTCACTTGCCTTCCAGTCGTCCCTAGAAACAATCTAAAAGTCTAAGGAAAATACAAGCCAACCACTAATGGGGTTTAAACTAAGACATTTCCAACATTTCCAATCCAGTTCTTAGAAACCACACACACATTCTCCCCAGGTCTGATCTGCCATGCTTTATCTGTGTGTATAGGTCTTTGCAACCAGGAACACTGAAGCAATCCAGTTAAGGGTCACAAGATTGTTGTCTCTATTTTTTTTTTTTTTTTTTGCCTGCTACCTGTAAAGAAGGTTATTTTCCACACTACAGAGAAACTCAGAGACAACTTCCCAGAAGCTTGAGTCTTCTTTCTCCATGCTTTTCCTCCTCAGGCTGGAAGGAGCTGAGTCTTGATGGTCAAGGCATCAGCCAGAGGCCATGATCAGCCCTTGTTTATCCATGGTGTCCAGCCCACATTTTGTGCATGCTTGTTTTATATTCAGAACTTCCTGTGCTCTTGCAGAATAGTGTTTAAAAGCCTCAAGAGGCATTAATTTAAAAAAACAAGGATTAAAGTATTTTATGAAACATAAACAATCGCATTAAACACAAACCATTAAGTTAGCACTATGTGGTGATATATATTCAACAAAATTAGTCTGGAATATCAGAGGACAGAGCCATCTCTTCTAGCCTTTTTTGTTTTTTGGGTTTTTTTGTTTGTTTGTTTTGTGACAGGGTTTTCTGTGTAACAGTTCTGGCTGCCCTGGAACTTGCTTTGTAGACCAGGCTGGCCTCAAACTCACAGAGATCCTCCTGCCTCTGCCTCTCAAGTCCTAGGAGTAACAATGTCTGCCACCACTGCCTGGCTTTCATAGCTTGGCTCCACGGGTGACTCTCCTCTGAAATGTCACAGCTCCAGGGCCCATAGATGGTTGGAATGGTGGGTCCTGAGCCAAGGAATCATGGGCCTGCTTCTACCAGTCCACCAGTGCTTGTCTCACAGCCCTCTCCTGAAAGCGTGTCCTCTGGAATGGGGGACTTGTAAAACTGTCCCCTACTCAGGATCCTGGAATCACCTGGTGGGGCCTCTGCCCTTTACATTAGCAAGCAGTCTCCTGCCTCTCCCTGAGACTGTCACTAGGCCTGTGCTTCTGTCCTTTTTTGGGGAGCTGGGAACAGAATCTCCTGTATCATCCTGTATCATCCTTCACCTTAACAACTACATTGAATTCAAGAGTATTCTGAGAGCTGCCCCCTGAGCTTTCAAGGGACTTCTGGCCACAGAAAGATTGAAGGCAACTTCTGTGACCTCTGGGTACAGTCCTCCTGGCCACACCTGCAGGCTCCAGAGTGTATCTTTAGCACAGGTGCCTATTACATCAAGACCTGAGGACAGGGACCATGTTACAATCATCATTTTTGTTTAGTTTTTTGTTAGATATTGAACACTCAAGAAAGTAGATTTTAAAAGCTATGTTTGTTTATTTGATTTTGATACATTAAAAGTTAAGTACTTTGTTCACTCTGTGCCTCAGAGTTTGCAAACTCTTGTTACTGCTGTTGATGATCTGAGCTTCTGTCCTGTCCTAGGCACCAAACCACGCACGTGCATTCCCATAATGGGATACTCAGCTCAGTGAAGCTGGCAAAAGGCTTCGGGAAAAAGATACATTGTGAGCCAAGTAAAAAATAAAAATATACAAGGTACAAATATTTTCTGAAGAGAAAATGAAGTTTTAAGTATGGGACATACTTGGCTAATAGGTAGAATCCTGAGCAATCAACACAACTGGAAAAGTTCCATGTAGGGAGTTCTACACACACTGCATTTGGAAACACTGGACAGGGCCAGTTATCTCTGGAACAAAGGCCAAGGAATACCTAGAGTCTACAGCATTGTGTTTCTAAAACTTTTTATATTTCTAAATGATGGTTATTTAAATTTTTAAGATTTAGTTTATGTGTATGAGTGCTTGCCCATATACATATAAATATACTACATGCACTTCTGGTGCTTGTACACAATTCAAAATAGAGTCAGAACCCCTGGAATGGAGTGTTGGGAACAGAACCAAGATCTTCTGCAAAAGCAGAAAGTGTTCTTAACCACTGAGCCATCTCTCTAGCCCTTCTAAATGATATTTTATGTCAAAACTCTGCAAATACTTGTTTATATGAGTGATAAAATGCACAAAAACACAGAAATCTTAAGAGTAAGTGATGAAATTTTGAGACTTCACTGAAACAATGCAGGTGAGCATAATGAGTTATTATGTATATTTCTCTACCTCCAAACTGCTTCCAAGAAACTTCACACACACACACACACGCATGCACACACATAATTTTTTAATAAAAAAATTTTCAGTTATAATTATATAAGTCAGCAACTCACCATAACTGATTTATGAATTTCGTCACAAAGAGTGAATGCCACTTTCTGAGGACATTAGAACTCTGAATAAAGAAACACTTTTGTTTGTATTCAGCTCTATACTTAATTTATCAAGCATCTATATAACAAAGGTACTGAATAACAAGAAAAAGTCCATAACAGTACTTTTAGAATCTAGGAAAATGTATTTGGTGATCTCCTATAAAATAAAATTAAAGAGCTAATTTTCCTTTGGGTTTGTACACTAAAATTGGTATGTGTTGCTGTAAAAGATTCTTTCACTGTAAAAAAGGAATTAAGAAGTAATCCTTTCTGCAAGAAAATTTTGTTTGAGCTTATTAAGATATTCAGTGAGTCTTCTCTGTGAGTGTAGAGAATTCAACAAGGGGCATTCTCAAGTCCGTCTACCTTTCCTTGTGAGAATGTACCCTGCAGGTCCTCCTGGACCAAGAGGACACTCCCTGGGAACTGCTCAACAAGGCTGCCCAGAACTCCATGGCCATTTGCCCTGTGCCTCCAAGGGACTAAGAACCTTTGACTTGTCCACTTGAAAGGTTTGAATGGTACACTGCTGTAATAGTGGTATAAAGGTCACGGGTGTAACAAACTGCTGAGTCCAACCTCTACATTCCTCTGGGATATCAGCAAGTCAGTATAGACCCAGAATCATATATATATATATCTCCAGACCTGGAAGATCCCAGAAACCAAAGAATTCCATAAACACACACAGCAGCTGTGACCCTCCCTTGCTGCTGCTCTGGGCAAGTGTTGCTGCCTAGGGGTCTGCAAATTCCCTTGAGGTGTATTTTTCTGACCAGCACACCCTGCTCAGTTTCCTGCAGATAAGATACTAAGATGCTCATAGCTTGAACTTCTCAAGCACCACAAATCTCAGCAAGTGCCGTGTCCCCACACCATGTACACCATGGGCCCGCTATGTACCCCTTATTCCCCCAATGAAACACATCTCCCTGTTCTATGCTTACTACCTCAGGGAGGAGGTTGCTGAAGAGGGACGGGGTCTGTGAATCTCCCTCGGGCTATGGGTTGCCCTTCTTATATCTGAGCACAATGAACCATGAAGTCAAGCTGGCCTTAGTCGATAACAATAGTGCTTACAGATGAGAACTGACCTTCTACAACCCCTAACCCCTAACCATACACCAGCATTTGCAGCAACTCCTGCAAAGTTTGGTCAAGTCAGAAGTCTGTGTGGAAGGGAAGGAGCACATGGCAGGAGACTGTGGCTCCGCAAAGCTCCCTTTCCTAACTGTGTTGTTCCTTTTCCTTCAAAAGTAGCTTGCAGAACACCTGCTAAGGAGCAGCCCCGAAGAACTAAGTATGTCCCCAAGAGTTCTCAGAGTCTAGCTCACTCAAAACCTCCTGAAGAGTCAGAACTGGGAGCCGGAAAGGGAAGCTCTTTCTCTTTTTCAAACACATTCCCCAAGGAGCAAAGGGACAGACAGCCTCCAAGAGCTCTCACAACTCTGAGGAAAGCACTCTCTTCATTTTCACATGGAGAGGAGGGAGATTTGGAAATGGCACATGATTTTACCCCAGGAAGGCTGAAGAGGAAGTCTGGGGGGGCAGTCTCCACAAAGGTCCCCAAACCAAATATAAATCACCAGGTCCTCACACCAAAGCTCTTAGGGGGCTTCCAGAGGGAACATGTGAGCTGATAGTGCTGGCTGATGTCACTAGGTTCCTTTTTCTTCCGTCCTCTGAATATCCCCACCTGCCCCTGTCCTCCTGCACCAAATTCTCAGTGGAAGTTGACAAGGTATAGAAATGCACCTCCAGTTAGACCTCGGTCACCAGGGAAACGTTCCATGCATACCCATTCTCTCCACCCAAAGGAATAGCTGACCATTAAAATTAGCCATGATCCTGAGCTTGGCTTCGAGCACTAACCTGTTGGCTCTGTTCTCAGCTACCACGCAGAAATCAGGCAAACACTTGTGCTTCTGCCAGATAGCTCAGCCTCCATGGGGCTACAGATACCCAGGAAGACCAAGCCCAGCCTCATATGAGACTTCAGCGTGCAAGCTTTGGGCTTTCTAGTACTCAGTGTCATTGAGCCTGGATTTCTCTGTGGTGTTCTGTGTAGCTCACAAGCAGAGGGCTCGTGGGGCTCAGAATCCAAGGTGAGAAAGGGGTCACAGTTCTACCACACTGTCTCTCCGTGACTGACTGTCCCTTGCCAGCTTCTCTGCCTCCATCCCATCCTTTGTATAATTGGTATCACAATAAACTTTACTGTCCAGTTACTTAGCTTCAGCTGTCAACATGACACGGCCCAAAGTCATCTGGAGGACTCTCAGTTGGAGAAGTGCCCACACTGGCATTGCCTGACTCCAGATCTGTGAGGAAGTGTGTTAACTGTTGACTGGGAAGGCCATGCTCACTGTAGGAGGTACTGTCCTAGGTAGGTAAACCTAGGCAGTATAAAAAAGCTGGCTGAGCATGAACCAGAGCAAGCCAGTGAGCAGTATCATCCAAGGCTTCTGCTTCAGTTCCTACCATGTCTTTCCTCAGTGATAAACTGTTACCTGGAAATGTAAGCTGAAAGAAACCCTTTCCTCCTCCCAAGTTGCTTTTGGTCAGAATGTTTTATATGCAGTAACAAAAAAGTCGCTAATGCATCCTCCTTGGGAAACTGGAAAATGAGAAGGGAGAAACAGAGGTACTCCCCTAAGTGTTTCTAATGACGCCTGATTCTCAGAGATATCTCAGGAACCAAGAGCAGGACTTTTGCATGAACGTCACACTGCTTACATTTATTCTTAGCCCCTCTTAAGAACTTAGCTCTTTTTCTATCATCACCAATAAAATTCACAGCACCTATTCAAATGATTTTCCTATATTCTATGTCTTGTAACTCAAGGTACACATCCCTGCAAACTAAGAAGCCTCCACTGCTCTGCAGCTCTTGTTGAATACCTAAATACAAAAACTGGAGCCTCCCCCATGGGACTGCTAAGAATCCTGCTGTACGCCCCAAATCCATTGTCAGGGAAGTGTGAGTCCATCAATTCCTGGGGCCAAGAAACCCACTCCCATGACAATGAAACCATGACAGAAGCAAATAGTTCCCAGAAAGGTGGCTATTGTTCATAGAGGGAACTAAAAGACCAGGAAAACTCCCTGGCATCAGTTCCCCTTAATCATCAGCAAACCAGTGGTTTGTGGGGACTTCTTGGTTGGGGTTCATCTTTAAATTCCATTGTGCAAGAACCTGGAAACAACCTAGATGTCCCTCAACTGAAGAATGGATTAACAAACTGTGGTACATCTACACAATGGAATACTACTCAGCAGTACGAAAAAATGATATCCTAAAATTCGCAGGCAAATGGATGGATTTGGAGAATATCCTCCTGATCGAGGTATCACAATCTCAGAAAGATAAGCAGGGGATGTACTCACTCATTAGTGGTCTCTAAACAAACAAACAAGAAAAAAAGCCAAGCATGCCCAAGCGGCAAACCACAACCACTGAACAGCTTGGGATCAGAAACACCCTGGACTGACCCTTCGAACCCCACTCCAACTATAGGAACACCTGACTCACTCTTGAGGGA